>PVJA010028763.1:2500-27288 GCA_004027025.1 Myocastor coypus | reverse complement strand
GCACTGGGAAAAATGAAGAGAAAAAAAAAAAAAAAAGGATGGCAAAGAAAATTAATTTTATTACTTTTCCCAGATACCTCTCACATGTCAGTTCCCTTTATCTGCTCTGTCTCTTTTCGCCGCCTGACCCAGCTGTATAGCCTGGCTATTTGCCTTCTCTGTCTAGCCAGGGCCTCATCATCTGTCATCTGTACTCCTGGTTCAATTTTGAACTCTTTTCTTGCCACTGTCTATCTCAAATTCATCCTTCTTCCTGCCCACTGGTCTCTTTAAAAACACTACTCTGTGCTCCAGTCCTGAAATGTCCTTTGGAGTGGGGACTTTCTTCCAAAGTCTGGGTCCTCACAAGGTTTTCCACAAGGTAGCTTTGCGCTGCTGGCTTATTTTCAGCTCCACCATTCCTCACCACATGCTCCGTACCTTCCAAGTGTCTTAGAGCCTTCTCCATTTGGGAATTGTAGGACAGGAAATTTCTTATTTCGGGCTGTAATTCTCTTACTTAATCTGGAGGCTCAATAACGATATGCCTTCCTTCAGGAGCAGTACCTATATTTCTCATGGAGAATCAACGCATCTTTCATAGAACCGTCCTTATCTCTGCCAGAGTACATCTTGACCTTTAATTGTTTTTAAGATCATTGATCTCTAAATTCTTGAAGCAAACAGTTGATGGTATTTCTCTCTGGCCTGTTAAAACCAACGGCCATGCTTTGTACTTAAGAATGCCCAGCGATTTAGAAAAAAAATGATAGAATAAATCATTCTGTGAATGGATGCATGTGAACACTTGGATGTAACTATGTCAAAAATAATTAATATAGGGAAAAACAATCAGAAAATGTCAATACATCCATTCTTTGACCTTGTTATTAACAAAGGCTGGAGAAATTCACTTTGTTTTCATGAAACATTTTGGGCTTAGGCTTTTTACCTTTGATAAATTGAGAGGGTTAAAGTAAAGTAAAGTAAAGTAAAGTTCTATTGTGTGCAGAGCATATGACATCACTAAAATGCAAATCGTTATTTGGTAGTACATGTCTATGAATGTACATGTATATGCACACATGTATAAATAAAAACACACAAGTGTAAATTGTTTTAGTCCTGGGTATCAAGCTCAAGGGCTCTCCTCCACTGGACTACAACATCTCCTGCAAATTTTACCTTTTGAGACATAGTATTGCTAAGTTGCTCCTGTGGGGCTCAGACTGTGATCCTCCTGCCTTAGGTTCCCTTCCAGCTGGAATTACAGATGTGTTCCAACATGCCCAGCTGTGGTTTGTATTTTTACTAAGTCAAATACTATGATGAGGTTACAAATAATGTCTGATATCTATTTCTAGCCTGTCATAAGCTTGTAAGATTAAACTGTGTTCAGGTGCAACTTAAATATATAGCATTAAGGGAATTCAAGGCAGAAAAGGGATACTAGAAATATAACATAGCATTTCATGCTGAATGACATCTTAATACCATCACAGACATGGAAAAACTCATGTCATACTTTCTCCATAAGATAAAGAGGTTTGAAAGAGTATCTTGTTACTATACATGCTGGAACATATCCATAGCACTGCTGTAATAGCATTTCAGCCTTGTAAAACAAATTCTTTTCACTTAATAGATGAAAAATATGCTGGTAGATATACAACTTGAGATTTAATAGAACAGAGGAAAGAAAATTTATAATAGAGTTGGCTAACTTGAGTATAATCTCTTACAATCTGTTAGTGTTTCCTGAAAATAGAATCTCATTTTAAAACAAAGAATTATTCCCTTGAAGATTGCTATCAAGGTAACTTGAGAGAGAATAAAATGAAACTTTATTTCCTAGGAGTGAATGAAATTTGAGATTATTTCCAGATTAGAGAAAAATAGATTACCTTCACTTCCATTTTTAAATAACTTCCTTCCTTTAAGTTTCTAATAAGTTATATGATAGCATTAAATAAAAAATCTGCTATCAGAAAATCTTACCAAAATATTATTTCATTTCTAGTAAAAATTTTATGCATATATTCTAGTTTAAGTTGCTGGCATCATACAAGAAACCGATCCTGAGGTTACTAGTTATGAAGAATTTGTCATTAATCCATAAATAAATTGATATGTGATTTTGCTGTGGCAGAGAGGAGCCATCTACAAAAAAATAGGTCAAACTCCTAAATAATCTGAATGACTCCTTATTTCTTTAAGTGACATACTATTTGTTTCTAACAGAATACACAAATATTTCATAATTTTTCATGGATAAGAATAAGTGAGAATTAATGATTAAACAGCACACATACTGAATTTAGTACAAAGAATAATGAAAATAAAAGCTTAATTATATTTAATAATTGATGAAATATTTTTTAAAGTTAAGTAATTGCATGCTCTCCATTGCTTTTCCCATTCTAACTTGACTATATTTCTCCTCACTTGATAGCTGTCAGCCAGGCTTTATTTGTTCCTACATCCAAATCTTTGGTCTTAGAGGAACTTCTGCTTTGTGTATTCTTAACTAAAAGCAGTGGTTCATACTTGATCTGATTTGTCTTCCACCAGAGATCTGGTGATATATTAAGACTCTGTCATCTCCTTCATTGAGGAAGGGAGAACTACTAGCATTGAGTAGGTAGAGGATACAGATGATGCTAAGGATTCTGCAGTGCAGCCTTCTCTTCTTCAACAAACAATTATCTGACTTAAAATGCCAATATTAAAAAGACTGAGAAGGTTATCTTTAGATTTTCCCATGGCTACTTTTTTTTATGGTACTGGGGATTGAACTCAAGACCTTACACTTGCCACACAAGCACTTATTCTACTGAGCTATATTCTTAGCCCTCTCATGGTTACTTCTTTGTGATCATGGAAGTTGGAGTTTTAGCTCTAATCACTCATGCAGCGATTTCTTCTGTAACTATCCAGTACGAATGCTTGTACTTTTTCTACCTCTGACCACTTTTTAATTTAATTAATAAGTTTTTGGAGATTATTAGTCTGAAATTATATTTAATTATTCATAATTAAAAGTTCCACAAATGAGAGCCTTGCCTTCTTTTTTTTTTTTTTTTTTTTCGGTAGTGGGAATCAAACTGGTACCACTGAGCTATTTCCCCAGCAGGAATTTATCTACTTACTGTTAATTGTTGAGTTTTTAAAGGAGCTTGCATGTGGTTGATAATAAAGTTTTTGAATGAATATTAAAAGACAGATGAGATCAGTGGGTCATGACTAAAGATTGTGTATGCTAATTGATAAATTACAGCTCAAAGGAAAGAAAGCAGTACTTTTCCCACCTTTATGAACAGCTATGAGGCAGAAATGCTTGACTTTACAAATTTAAAGCATATTGGACAGGTCATACTTTATATAATGATAGAGTAGTTTTTATCAGTCAATTCTTTTAAGCAAGATAACAGTAATAACCCTTCAATAAAATCTTAAAATACAACAGAAAAACACATAAAACAAGCTAACACCCTTACACACACACACACACACACCTCACAACTGGTTCAGTGGAGAGTGTGAGAGTGACAAACCTAAGAGATGGATACCTGTCCTGGGGATAATATGGATTAAAAAAAAAGAATGAAATTGAAATTCTAAAACTTGAAAATGCAGTAATTTAAGTGCAAAACTCACTTCATAGGTTTGACAGCACATTTAAATGATGGAAGGAAGACTGTAAATTCAGAAAGAGATCAATACAAATCCAGTCCTTAGGGGCAGGAAGAAGGGAACACCAGTACCTACACAACAGAACATTTTCTCCCTGTTGCATGGGTGCTGTTGTTCTTACTTCACTCATTTATCCTTGGGTTAAAAGAATAATGTTATATTGCTATTTTACTTTACCTCACTTTTAAGATAATTTTTAAAGAATTTTAAAGGTTAAGAAAAGGGCTATGAGTCAGTGCACAGGCCCAGCATGAGAATGGGACCTGGGTCTCTCCAGATCCTCACTCCAGCTAGCTACTGGCTTGGCATGTGAGTGGGGATGCCTGGAGCCCTCCAGAGCACCACTCCAGCCAGTGCTAAGCTCCAGTGTGTGTGGCACTGCCTCCGTCAGACAGGCCTCATGTGAAACTCTGCAGCAGAATTCCCTGAAGAGAGGCTAGACACAACATCCACCCAGCTGATCCAGGAGCAGAAATCTTGTCAGAGTGGCACAGTGGGTTCACTTCCAAGGGCTGCAGCAAGAAGAAGTGGAGCACAGCAGCCAGATTGAAACCACACCCGCCTGGGCAAGTTTGAACTTGGTAGACCCAGACCTGGTGCAAATCTATTATATGTGTATAACCTGACATATGATTGGTACTGTTTGTGGGACTCTTCAATGACCTTTTAAATGGGTTCATCTAATATAATTATGTTGTGCATAGTCCTGCACAACTACCATTTTGAGAACTCTTATTCTTTATCCAGAACCATACAACAACTTCTCTTGCTTTCTAGATTATGGTCTTTGCTATTTTCTATATGATACATCTGGAGGTATTAGAACATTTTGAGTTCGTATAACTGGAAAATACTTTACTTTTAGGTTTCAAAGATGTTTGCTAAGTATAAAATTCAAGGAGAACAGATTATATTTTTTCAGTCCTTTGAATAAATAAGTCTAGCTTCTTATCTATTTGCTCTTTGTTTGTTTCTAACGTGGAATAAGATACTATTTAACTTTGCTCTTCTATAGCTAATATTTTTTCTATGTATATGCTTTAATGATTTTTTTTCTTTACAATTAGTTTTGGACAATGTCATTTTTGTGTATCTTTGTATGATTTTATTCATATTTCTTGGGAAAACAGTTCATTTTTTCTTGCAAATGTGGTGCTATAATTTAAACTAAATTCAGAAAGTTTAAAGCTTTAAATATTTATTGCCTATCCCTTTCTACTTTGGTAATTCTAATTAAATGAATATAAGTTTATCGATTTTGGCACAGAGCGAGCTATTGTATGACTGATTTATGAACTCTTTCTTTTTCATGTTTATTTTAGATAATTTTATTGTTATATTCAGTTAAGTTTGTAAGTATTTTCTACAATGTGCAATCTATTATTAGTCTCATGTATCCATTTCAGAAATATTTCTAAAATACACTTTGCTTACATCTTATATCTTTCACATTTCAATATTTGTCTATAATTTTTAATTTGATATGTAATTACTATTGATTTTCATTAACGTTAATAATGAGTAAAAAAACAAGAAAAGGACTGTGGTCTCTACTTGCATCCATTTACCTATAAAAAGTCATCTTTCTTTATAGCTAAGTAATACTACAATACTCATAATTGAAATAAATTTGACCTCGATATGTAAGCATCATAAGCATCATATTCTCTCTCTAGTGTAAGAATTTGCAAAGGTAAATCAAATCCAAAAGGCATGAGGGATATTTTGAAAAGGAAAGAGACTGCTAAATAGGAAATAACAAGTACAATGAGGGAAAAGTCATAACAAAGGAAGGGGATATGATAGCCAAGATAGTTATACTACTAAATTCTGTTGACTTATTGAAAGGAACAGTTAGTACTTAATTTTTAAATCAATTTTTATGCTTATATCTGGTAATCTGAACAACAATATGCAATATAATAACCACTGTTGAATTACTATCATCTCTTTTTTTTTTTTTTGAAGTTCTGTATTGTTTCTAGTATTTTCTATTACTTTTTGTTCTCTTATAATGATACAAAGCTGTATTTACTCAGAAGGCTATACTTTCTCATATTCCTCATTTTTCTCTGTATACACACAGTCTATGTTGTAACATTTGTCTTCTGCAGGGAAGATTCATTTATCATTTTATAGGTTGTTCTGTTAGTTACAACCATTCAGCCCTCATTTGTCTGAAAAGGTTTATTTTTACCCTCATATTTTGTGATTTTTATTTTTTGCAAATTTCAGATAAATTAAGAGCATAGTATGAGCTTTCCCACTGTTTCCATACCCATTTGTCTCTACTATTACCATCTTAGGCGAGTGTGATACATTTGCTATAGTGAATGAACAACACTGATATCGTTATGGAACTGCGGATTGAACTCAGGTCCTTGTGATTGCCAGAAAAGCTCTTATTCTACTGAGCTATTTCCCTAGCCCTGATTCAGATGTTTTTAAACCTAAGACTTGTGTTTGTGCCAGAACCCCATCCAGGATAGTACAGCACATCTAGCTTTCATGACGTTAGATTGTCACATCTGTGACAATGCATGCTTTTCAGGGAGCTAATGAGCTACCTTGTAAAATGTTTGGGTATTGAAATTCACTTCATGTTTTCTTCTTCAGTGCCAGACTATTGCCTTCACTTTTGAACAATATTTTCATTGAGTAAAGACCTTCAGATTCAGAACTAGAAGTGTCTTTAAAGTGTTACATTCTTACTAGCTGCCGCCTTTGTCTTTAGCATATGTATCATGCTGTTTCTTTCTTTAGGTGATTTTAAGGTTTTATTTTTAACAAATATGCTTTTTTTTATTTTGAATTACCTGAGCTTTTGAGATTGTAGGGGTTTATATATTTAGAAACTTTTCGCCATTATTTCTACAGATATTTAGTCTTTTCCCTTTAGACTGCTGGAATCTAGTCAAGATTTCATTAATTTTTTGATAAGTGGAATCTTTTCATTATTCTTCTTTTCAGTTAATTTCTATTGTTGTTCCTTAACCTTCAGTAATATCTTTATGCACATTGGTTTATTCTGAAATAGGGTCTCAAAATGTACTTGAGGCTGGCCTTGAGCTCACTCTTATGAATTGGTCTAGATATCCACATAATTCTTGGGCAATCACAGATTGAGTATTTCAGAGGTGGCTGAATGTAGAGTGTGTGATGCTCGGATTAAGTGTGTGATCCTGGGATTAAGGATCTGTGATTACTTAATTGTTCCATTGATTGGTTTGGCTCAGTTCTGGATAATGCCAAGGCCCACCCTGGGTGTGAGTTCTACCTACTCCAAGCATGTGGAGCCTGGACAGAGCATAAGGACAGAAAGAGGACCGCTGTCATAACTTGCTGCTTAATCACTTCTTCACTGCTTTACTATCTTCTAGCTGGTGGGAGCTGTTTCTCCTCTGCGATACTCCTCTGTCAGGCTACCCTGCTTTGCAACCAGGCAAGTATGAATTTAAACCTCCATAAACTTAACTTAAATAAACCTTTCCTCCTTTAACTTCAGGTGTTAGGTATTTTGTCACAGCAATGAGAAACTAAACCATCACTATGTAGTCCAGGCTGGCCTTGAACTCTTCCAGCTTCAGTCTCCTGACTGCTGGAATTATAGGGATGCACCACTATAGCTGACAACAACATCTTGTTATGTAATGTTGAACTGAAGTTACTTGGAACCAAACTGATTCTTCTGGGGTTTGCTATTAAACTTTGTCAGGTGGACTGAAATAGCATTCAATGTAAGGCAAAAGGTATGTCACTACTGAGGAAAAATCTTTTGAGTTCTCAAATGTCCCCAAGGAAGTTTTCCATTCTAGGCAGTAGAAAGAGGGCTTTCTAGTATTCCGCTGTGAGTTCTGAGTGTTCTATTTTGTTTCACTGAGAACATTTTCACCTGCTTTTGTCAGTTTCTTTACTTTCACTCTTTGATAAATGCTCTCTTAAATGCTGGAAGGGAAGGCCCGCTGCAGGTTGCACCTGTCCCTCCATACCTCCTTCCACTCCTCCCCACTATTCTTATGCCACCTGCTTCAGCTGGCTTGGTGTCCCCTGATTTTCAGTCCCATTTTCCCAGTGCCATGGCCTGAACAGCCCTTCAAGGAAACAACTGGGGCAACCTAGTCCCTATTTCATTTATTAATGACACCTCAGGGATCATTATTCTTCATTGCTTGATATTCAACATTTTGAAAGCCATTTTTATCTCTTACACCCCCCAAATGAAAGATCCAGTAAGAAATGTTGGAGAGGCTGTGGGGAAAAAGGAGCCCTTCTCCACTGCTGGTGGGAATGCAGACTGGCGCAACCATTATGGACAGCAGCGTGGAGACTCCTTAAAAAAGTAGAAATGGAAATCCCATTCAATCCAGCTATCCCTCTACTGAGAATTTTTCCAGAAGAACTGGAAACATCATATCATAATGATATCTGTGTACCTATGTTCATAGCAGAGAATTTGTGATAACTAAATCCTGGAAACAACCAAAATGTCCATCATCTGAAGAATGGTTGAAAATGATGTGGCATTTTCATAAAATGGAATATTACTCAGCTCTAAGGAATGATAAACTAGAAGACTTCATATATAAATGGGTGTATCTTGAACGTATAAAAATACGTGAAATAAAGGAGACCTACATATGCAAATATCATATGGTCATCCTAGTGTAAGGACTCAAAAGAATAAATAAATAAATAAATAAATAAATAAATAAATAAATAAATAAATTTTGGGCGGTACCAGGAATCAATCTTAGCACCTTCTGTTCTACAGCCTCAACCCCTATAATTTTTTTTAGAAGAGTGACTTAAATACAAAATGCATTTGGTAGAGTTAAAAAAATAATGCTTATTGAAAGTGTTACCATTTAATTGTTTGATCGGTCTTACATACCTATGTCTGTTGATATAAACTGGTTTGATGATGAAAATATGTAATGCAACCACTGTTGAATTTTTCTTGTTTTGAAATTCTGTACTACATGTACCCTTGCTTATTACTGTTTTATCTATTTCTGTTTCTGAAATTTTTACTCTTTAAAATAAAATTAAAGCCGGGCATGGTGGCGCACGCCTGTAATCCCAGCACTCGGGAGGCTGAGGCAGGAGGATTGGTGCGAGTTCGAGACCAGCCTGGGCTACAAAAGTGAACTCAAGGGCAGCCTGAACTGCATAGTGAGACCCTGTCTCAAAAAGACAAAAAAAATAAAAAAATAAAAAATAAAAAATAAAATAAAATAAATAAATCTATAAAAAAATAAAAAGATCCAGTAATAAGTGGGCAGCTGAAATGAATAGATATTTCTTCACAGAGGAAGTACAAATGCCCAATAAATACGTGAAACTGTTCAGTATCGCTAACCATCAGAGAAATACAAATTAAAATAACACCGAGATTCCATCTTACCCCAGCAGGAAAGGTCTTCATGAAGAAGTCAAATAATAACAAATGATGAGGCTTCAGGATGAATAAAAACACTTTGATACCATGGGTGGGAATGTAAATCAGTACAATCTTTACCGAAATCAGTATGGAAATTATTCAAAAAATTAAAATTAGAAATTTCACTCAGTCTAGCAAATTTCCTCTCTAGTAATGTTCCTTAAAAAATTAAATACATTATATTACAGTGAAAAATGCATACTTTGTGGATAGCAGCACAACTTATCACAGATGTATGTTGGAAGTAGCTTATATATTTGTTAGCTGGTGAATGCATAAAGTCACAATGGATACTATTCTTAAAGAAAAATAAATTTGATTCATTTGTAAAAACAAAATAGACACACTGTGAGACCAGAATATTAACTGAAGTAAATCAGGCACACAGACTTGAATATTGCATGGTTCCTTTTACATACATGAGAAACTAAAACTATAAGCAATGAGCAAAATGAAAGATACTATGAGGTATGGGATTAGATCTTTCTCCAGTGGGAATGGAATGCAGAAATTCAGGGAGTGGGGAAAAGATACAGCAACAGAATGAAAAAGGAGTACAGAGCATACTGTGAACATGGACCAACTTCCTACAAGGGACATAAATGTTCTACAAAAACCTACAAATAAGAAATAACACATAGCAAACCAAATTGGACCTCATTAATCTTAACCAAAGCATAAATTTTTTCCACCTTCAGCTGGTCTTAAAATCTCTCAGAAATGCAACAAAGGAGCAAAAATCTTCCACAGGACAGACTTTGAGGAACTACACTGTGTTTGTAAGTCTCCCTATTAAGATAGGGTAGTGATGGTTATATCATCAGAATGAAAACAAGAAAGAAAAATTTAGAAAGATTGCCGAAGAGACTTATGTTTATGTGGTTAATGAGCTTTTTGATAAATTTTCAAGTACATGTTATATTGTCGTTCACTGTAATCAACCATGATAAGCTTATTCTTTTTGCCTGACTGAGATTTTGTGTTCTTGAACAAGTATCTGTCGGAGGTCCAGGTAGCTACAATTCTCCTCTCCTTTGGTTTATTGTAATTAACATGATGTCCTCAGATTCAGCTAGCTTTTGTTTCTTTGAGTTGTGCCTATCTATATTTGCCTTAATAAAAATTAGTTCAGAAATTTTTCAAAAGTTCATTCACTTTTTTAATTCATAGTAATGACAGTAGACTCTTACTGCTCTTTGTTCTCAAGTTGAAAGCACATAGTGAGCTGATATGATTGCTCCAATTTTTGTAAGTGTCCTAAAGTCTCGCTTAATGGACACAGCCAGAGCCTTTCTGTTCTATAAACAGCTCGAGCCATTGTGTTCTGTGCAGTTGTGTAGTCTGGAAAATTCCACTATATGCTGGTGAAAGAATGAGTCTGAGACAGGCAAATAGCATCTTAGCATTACTATGAAAATCACTTTGATTTGCGGAGCCATGGAAACAATTCGATCATGCCTTAGTTACTCTTCTCTCATTGCTGAGACAAACACCTGACACTCAAAGTGAAGGAAGGAAAGGTTTATTTGCTCACAGTTACTGGAGGTTTCAGTCCATACTTGGCTGGCCCAATGCTGAATGGAATAGAGCAGAGAGCATCCAGTTCACGGCAGTGGAAACAGCAACGAACACGACAGAGACACTCGACCAACCAGGGAAGCAGAGAGCAAGAGCTTAGTCTGTCTCTCTTTAAATTACACAAGGCTCTCTGCCTTAGTCTATCAGCCTCAGGCCATAACCATAGTCTCAGCACTATTCAGACCATAATCCCAACAGTAGTAAAACATGTAATTCCAGTGGATCATCATTCAAGCCTCAAACTCCAGAAGTCCCCGCTCATGATTGCATGAGGCTTTGGGCGGACAACTAGACATAAACCATAACAGACGACTACACTTTGAATTCTCATACCCTAGAAAAACTTCTTGATCTCTTTCACTCTGAGGAGTAATTTTGATTTCATCTGTGAGATTAAATAAAGCATTGGGGATCCTGTGGTTCAGTTTCTTTCTGTTTTCTCTACAAAGAAGAAGCATTTTGCCTTCAGGAGGCCTGTTTTCTGTCTGTTTGTGTATTCTGCAGGTTTCTGTTTCATCTGTGACCCATTTTTGGTGAATTCTAGGATGCAATTTAGGGGTCCACCTTCTGTTATGTTGCAGAGGTATGCCAATAAAAGATGTGATATTTTGATCTTTATCTTCATTTGATCTTATGCTTTTCTCTCAGTTTATTTTAAACTTAATCAAAGGACAGAGTAACACTACTAAACTTAGTCAAAATTCCTGTATTAGATCTTTTTGGTAAGGGAGAATAAAATGTGATTGCTGATCATGACATGTCCACTTGATCAGAAAATTAAATTATTACGGGCTGTGCTATTACTTGTGTCTACATATCCTAACCCATAGCCTCATGCAGTCATAGATAGGGCTTTTCAGAATTGGCTGGACATACAGTGTGTAATCCTGGGATTATGAGTATGTGATTACTGAATCAGGCCACTGATTGGTTCAGCACAGTTCTGGATGTACATAATTACCCTGGTATGAGTGATACCCGCTGTAGCCTGGATAGAATGTGATCAGCAGGAAGAGGGTTGCTGGAATCTCCTGTTATGTCATCACTGCTTTGCTGATGGTGGCTTGCTGCCCTCCACCTTCTACCTTCTGTGTACCATGAACTCTTTCTCCTTTCTGATGCACTATGCCGTGATATCCTGGCTTGGAATCAGCTAACTATGAACTGAGTCCCCTACAGACCATAAGCTATGAAAACCCTTGTCTCCTTTAACTTTGTATATTGAGTATTTTATATCAGCAATAATAAAAGTAGTAAAGACAGGTAGCTAAGTTAGACAGAAATTAATAGGCTTCTGTACAGGGAGAGGGGCCCTCAAGAAACTTAGCAAAAAAGATGAACAGTGCTTTGAGGTGTATCCATTGAAGGCTAGGCTTCCAGAGAACATCACAGCGGCCGGGCTACACGCCTCCCCAGCAGGCAAACAATCGCCTGAGATTTCACTGTGATAGGTATCATGTGCTCCAAATAAGACATCAATCATCCAGGTGGGTGCCCAGAGTATCTGTCTGGTCAGTATCAGATCAGTATTAGCTAAGTCGCTATACTTGTGATCTTATAGGTTGATTACAGTTTGACCCACGTTACACCCACCTTGTGACTTTGCTATATAAATTAGCCCTGATGAAGAGTCTTGGTGGCAACACACATTGTAATCTCTGATATCTTGCAGATGCTATCTCTCAATAACCTCTATTGTAGCTCAGAATTCAATCTTCAATTTCAGGCATACTAACTCAGCACACCTGACATCTAGCAGGCTGCTGCAAGTTATATTTCTCAAATATCAAAATGACTAGCAATAGGGTCTGGGTGGGTTATGAGGAAGGGCCTTGTACGGTGTGGTGCATATGGTGGTCAGTGCTTCCTCTCAGGTACTGCTCCCGATCCACTCACTACCACTGTCAAATAAGCAGCTTTATTCTGCTGGGCCTGTCCACCATGTTTCTCCTTGGAGTCAGCCAGCCAGGGACTAAATTTCCAGAACCTTGAGCTAACTTGTACCTTTTGTTCCTTAGTTCATAGGTGTTGGTTCCACTGTTGCAACAGTGGAAAATACACTACAGTCAACAAGTGATCCAGATACGTGCCACTGCTTTAAACAAGTTATCTTCCATATGGTGTGTTTTGATAGCTCAGCACTTTTGGTATGAAGGAACTTTTCTTGTCACTTCTAGTTTTCCTGCTAATGCAATATTAACTATATTCATTGGAAATGTGGGGCAAGCACTTTTGTAAATGTCCTGCACACAGTGCACGGCTTTACCCAATCCTCACAGCATTTTAGTAGTTGAGCTTTACCACTACTTGAAATATCAGACCACTACAAAATGTTCCAGAGACTTGTGTAGCTGGAAGCAGAACCATGATTTGGAATCTGATTTAGGGTTGGACAAAATCGAAGCCCTCAAACCAAATGACACTCTTACCCTAACTGAAGGTCTCAGTTCTCATTCTAGAGATAGTCTTTTCTCTACCAATAAGGGCTGGAACTAAGGGGATGGAGATTTCTAATTTCTTCTTTTCCTTTGTCCCAGTGCCAGCCACTGCTATATTCTGAGTAGTTATAGGAAAAGCAATATATATATATATATATATATATATATATATATATATATATATTAGTCTAAAGCACCTGCTTAGGCAAGCTTTGGCAACTGCAGGGACCTTGGTTTGATCCCTGGCACCACATGCTGCACCACCCCACCCTCCAGGGCAGGCTGAGTCAGCCATAATAATAATAATAGTAATAATAATAACAACAACAACAATAATAGATAAGACATTAAAAATGTACACATTTTTTTAAAAGGTATTCAACAGTGGTTGGTATTTTCCACATTGTTGTCTTTGATATAGTCACTCAGATTACAAATATTAGCATATAAAATTGATCCAATTAGAAAGTTTAGACATTAACTACTCCCCACAAAAAGATAGAGATTAGTAGTACATTTGTCTTAGCTATCTTGTGTCTATACTTATACAATGTTCCCCTTCCTTTTTTTCTATCTCTTCTCCTTTCCCTCACCTCAAATGTTGATTCCCTATGTTCACTTCCTTTTCATTTTACCATGTCTATTACCTTTCAGATTGCAACCACTATGGAAATCAGCATGGGGACTCCACAAAAAAACTAGGATTAGAGGTCCCATTCAAGCCAGCTATTTACCTTCCTGGTATTTTTCCAAAAGAACTGAAAACATCATTCCACAGAGATATATGTGCACTCATGTTTATAGCAGCACAATCTGTCATAGCTAAACCTTGCAAACAACCCAAATGCCCATGACCTCAGGGATGGATCAGAAGGATGTACTATTTTTATACAATGGAATATTACTCAACTATAAAGAAAGATAAACTTGAGGCTTTTTATAGGTAAATGGGTGCAACTAGAGATTATAGTCATAAGTGAAATAAATCAGACACACATGTCTAAATAGTATATTGTTTCCCTAGTGTAAGTACTTGAAAGAATAAACAAACCCTCAGTTAATATATGTAGTCTCAATAAGCTTTACAAATTCCTTAAAGGAGAAGATTGCTTTATATATATTTTGGTAGCACCCAATCTAACCAGTATCATGGTAGAAATGTAGTATTTTTAATCATATGGATGGTAGTCTAGGGAGATAATTTGGAAAAGCTAATACCATGCAGCATTGTTTGGATTGTGGTATGACTTTTCTTATTAAAGAAAATGCAGTATTAATATCCTGCAGTTGTGTACTCAAGCATTTATTTTAAAGAGTACAGCAGGTTTCTATTGTACAGACTGCTTTTTTTCATCATTTTGGTTAGATTTATTACATAGACCTCTTTCCTGATTCACCATCTAAATTCTTTGATTTACTCTTAGTATGGGGCCTCTTGTGGTGAATAGGGCGCACTGGAAATTTCTTCTCAGCTTCATGGCTTGCACTACAGTGTTTATTCACAG
This sequence comes from Myocastor coypus, assembly GCA_004027025.1. Classification (NCBI taxonomy): domain Eukaryota; kingdom Metazoa; phylum Chordata; class Mammalia; order Rodentia; family Myocastoridae; genus Myocastor; species Myocastor coypus. The sequence goes on along the minus strand of PVJA010028763.1, from coordinate 12,655 downwards.
AGGCCATAGATTTCTGTCTTCCTGTTGTGACCGTGCTTTCTCTCTGTGTGTCAAGACGCTGGCCACATCTGTACACAACGTGCAGAAATGCAGATATGTCAAAACCTGGAACTCATGCAGTCCAGCGCTTGACAAGCAGAGTGTTATTAGCATTGGTAATAAGACTACCTGGGTCTTTCTGCAGAGGTCTTCGGCTTGAGATCATTTACATTCACTGCACAAAGCAATCAAACCTGGCTCCTAAATGAATCAGTTTTAGAGAAGACAATGGGAAGGAACCCTCAGCACACTGAAAAATATGGCCAGAAATCGATTCCTCCTAATTATGTGAACCCCTTGAATCTACCTTCTGGCAATTAACAAGTTGTGTGTGGTCCTGTTATTTAATCTGGCAACAGTAATCTTAGGTTCTACAAGATCAGGGAGGCTCTTCTATAGTCCAACTCTCCTGTTTCTAAATAATTTCTCCTTGACTTACAATAGCAAACACTTCAAACATTTGCATTTTACTAATTACTTGTGCTGCTACAGGATGAACATGACCCTGCCTGTCATAAACAAGGCCAGCTGAAAACCTCCTAATGGTGTTGGTTATGTAACTGTTAGACTTCTTGATACATACTTCCTAGGATCAAAAGAAAGAAAGGACATATTTACACCATGATCTTACCTTGATTTCTTTTCATTGCTTATTTCTCTTAAAAAAATCTCTTCTCTTTTAAACCAAAAATATAGGAACTGAACTCTTTTCTACAGTAAGCCCTCAGTGGAAGGAATGTTATACTTTATATTAGAAAGCATAGTAGGAATTCAACAGTCCTTGATAATTACTACTTTGACAGATGGAGAGGAGGGTATTTAGGAATGGTTGGCAAGTAGATTTTTTTAAATGTGTTGGTTAAAAAAATTGAAATTAAGTTTCAAACCTCAAGTGGGCCCCTTCCTTTGATCTGTCACATTGTTTTACTTCTCATCAAAATACTGCACAAGTCCTCAAATTTAAAGGAGCCAGACTATTCTTTTTTCCAGGTCAGACACGAATTTAGAAATTTGGTGTGAAGTAATGATGAATAATGGATGAACTCGCATTCTGAATTAGAGCCCCAGATTCTGAGGAACTTGAGACCTCTTCAGAGTCAGCTGGAATCTGTGAACACCAGTGCCAGGAGGGCCCCATCTAAAGAAATTGTTACCTTTTTTTACTTGGCCAGTGCCCCATGAACTGCCAGCTGGATTTATTTTCCTTGATTTTGAGAACAAATCGGATTATCACATGCAAAAATGACAAAATACCTGGTCCTAAATTGTTTATAGTTAGAAATGTGGCCTTTTTTTGTTACCTGCTAATGCATGATGGCTTGGCATTGATTCAGAAAGTACATCATGGTGCTCCCAGAAATCTTTGATCTGCCAATAATAATCAGCCATGATTTTTTTCTACTCAACATGTTTGATGTTTAAGTAGGGTTCACAGTCTTTTCTTTTAGACAACACTGTCTATGTCTTGATAAACAGCACTGAGTTGATATTTGTTCATAAAAAGATGTGCAGTAATTCAAGGAAATTGATTAAATACTAAATATCCATCTAGAATATAAGGATCTCTTATAATTCTTTCAGTTCCTTTTCTTGAGAGGATCTTAAGTGATTCAGAAATTTCCAAACATAGCTTTTTAGTTTCCCAAATGTTCCGTAATTCTTATCTTTCTATATAAAGATTTCCATTGTAGTTTCCAGGCCATGATGGACAAAAACATGGTGAGTGGAAGTTGCTTACTGGTATAACAGTTAAAATATGTGTAGCTGGCTGAAGGGCCCTCATATGACAATCATCAATGACTCTAAATTCTCCTGCTGTGGGACTTGTGCTGGTATTGCACAAAACTAGAGTGCAATAAGCAACAATCATGGTATCACATAAGGAAAAATTAAAGACATAAGAGAAGTTACTAAGTTTTAAGTTAACTTGGTAACAATGTTTGCAGAAGGTGTGCCTTAGTCACTTCCTTCTTGTTGTAACAAAATAATTGTCCTTGGAACCTTAAAGGAGGATAGTTTTGGTTTTGTTCACATTTCAATCCATAGTCAACCTATTCCGGAGAAGAATGGTACAGCAGAGGAGCTTGGTGGAGGGAGAGCTGTTCACCTGACACTCAGGCTGCAGAGAGAGAAAGGAGGAGCTAGGAAGGACATAAGCACTTCAGACCATACCACCAGCAACCTGCCTCTTATCACCAGACCCAGTTCCCTAAGAGCAAATCTCCATAATTCAATAACTTTCCAAAAGTCCTGCCTGGTAGTGCATAGGCTATTGTGAGATGTCTAAATACAGTGCACAATGAGTTGTGAAATGCAAACAGGATTCAACTTTCTCTGGGTGACTTCAGTGGGGTTAACTACAAGCAACATGCAAAAGTAGAGTTTTTCAACACAGGGCAAGAAAGGATTTTCCAAAAGAAGTGGCGATAGATGCGCAGATGGTCCTGGTAGAAATATTCAAGTCAAAGCTAAATATTACTTTGACGTAATGTAGGGAGAATTTAGATGAACGGTTGGCTTTGATAGCTAGTTGTAGCTCTTTTTTCTCTAGCTGTCTCTGAAATCTTCAGTATCCTTGGAAATCTTTGAAGAGTAGGAGTAATAATTATTGTCTTGGCTTAGGACAGTTACAGAGTTAAAGACTGACTTCTTTCTTCTTCTTCTTCTTCTTCTTCTTCTTCTTCTTCTTCTTCTTCTTCTTCTTCTTCTTCTTCTTCTTCTTCTTCTTCTTCTTCTTCTTCTTCTTCTTCTTCTTCTTCTTCTTCTTCTTCTTCTTCTTCTTCTTCTTCTTCTTCTCCTTCTCCTTCTCCTTCTCCTTCTCCTCTCCTTCTTCTTCTTTCTCTTCTTTATTTGCAGTTGCAGGGATCGAACTCAGGACCTCAGGCTTGCCAGGCAAGTTCTACTGTGCTATCTCCCTGGCCCTATACACTGCCTCCTGAACCTGGCAGTTTTCTACATTATGATAGTCTGTGTACCAGAAATCTAAGTTCTGTTATTAAAATTACTCTTGGCCAGACTTTTTCTACAAATTTTTAAGCTCTATAAACTCTGGGTGATTTCCCTTCCTGGTGTTACATTGTCTTCTCATAATGTTTGGCTTACCCCAGACAGAAGTAAAGGCTTGGTATGCATATGGTCTCCTTCCACAGGTGGCTTCTCTTTTCCAGTTTTGAATGGTTTGAGGAATATTAGTTAAAAATAGATTGCTTAGCCTTTAATGATCTTATAAGCTCTTTCCAATATAAAAAAAAAACTATAAAAACTCTAATCTTAAGATTTATTTTCCTTAAGGGATAAGGAGAAAATATTGATGAAATTCTTCACAGAATATAAAAAAATGGACTTAGCTGAAGTTGAATTAAAATACACATATTTGGTTCCCTCACTTTGACTGTGTATGTTACAGAACAGACAGCAGGATACAAATTAAGGTATAAAATGACCATAGCAATGTTTGGAAGCAGTTAAATTTCCTAATCATCAAAATTATCTACAGATTAAAAATTCTCTGGTGAGTTTTTGGATGTAATAGTGTTGGAACAGAGCAGAGGAAGCCATATGTAATAAGAATTATTGGGGCCTTGTTGAGACCACACATGGAGAATGCTGTGCTAGATGATTTCAAGTCTTAGTTCAGATAAGGTGGGCAATCATCAGTGAACAGGAAGCTGCAACAGACCCAGCACAAAAATTAAAAGGGGATGCAGTTTTCAGCAAAGAAGTCAGAACCCAACTGATTTTCCACACAATTGGTGCTGTTTTCAAACCATATTCGCCAGTCTTTTAATCATGAATTAAACTAAATTTGCTCATGTATTCTGCCTCCACCAGAATATTTGTTTCTACACACGCTTTGGAAAAAAATCTCAGGTAAATGATCAGCCTTATATGACTCCATCTACTTTCAGCACAAAAACTTGTCTTTAAAGTATAAGGGCCAGGGCCCGGCGGGATGGCTCAGTGGTCTAAAGTACCTGCTTGGGAAAGCTTGGGCGGCTTCAGGGACCGAGGTTTGATCCCCGGCACCACATGCTGCGCCAGCCCTGCCCTCGGGGCGGGCTGAGCTGGCCATAAAAATGAGTGAATAAACAAACAAAGGTTCTGAAACAAGAAAAATAAAATAAATAAAATAAAGTATAACGGCCAGACGAATAGCTCAACAGATTAAAGCACCTGCAAGCAGGAGCAGGGACTGGGTTTGATCCCCAAACCTGCCTTGCTGGCTGCATCCCCGGGGAACCCTGACATGGCAATTGAGACTGCGTGTGGTGGTGCACACCTATAATCCCAGCTCTTGAGAGGCTGGAAATAGGCAGCTCACTATGAGTCCAATCTAGTAGTGAGACCCTAAACACCCTGTAGACCGTTCCCTAAAATAAAGAAAAAAAGAAAGTACCAACTAAACCACCATTGGATGGTTTTAATAAGCAAAACGTGCCTTGTCTTTGTACAGTGTCTTGCCCTTGCACAGAAAAGCAATCGACATTGCCAGGTGCTTAGCTATGACGGGACATGTGCAGAGAGATGCAAGCCCTACTGTATGTGCTCCTCCGCCCTTCCCCTCTGTTATACTGCCGTTTCCTCTTCTCCCTTTTCAGAGCCTGGCAACTGGTGCTGTTCCCACCTCACTCCCTTCCAATCTTATGGACAGAATTACTATAATATTCACCTGTACTTGAGGCGGCTACCGACACTTTCCCTTTAGAATTTCAGACAAACACCTTACAATTTTAATGGATCACTATAAGAAGTACATTCCCATTAACGCTGTCTTCCTGTCTTTAATTTTCTCGCAAAAAGCCACAGTCTTTATTTAAAAGACCGTAGTAAGCAGCTTTAAAAAATGTGATTATGATATTTTCAGCACAAATACAAATATAAATTTTGGATGACTCTGAGCTTTTCACCAACAGCTGTATAATTCTCATGAGACTTTGCTAGCTGGGAACGCAAAAGGGTCTCAAAGACTACTGTAATTTCAAAGATTGATCATGGATGAGCGATCTAAACATTTACTTCCTCCACTGTACCTTTAAGGAGGAAATATTCAAAGGAATAGGCTGATATGATCATCACATTAAATATGTGGCTCATATTGAGATATAAAACTAGTGGAATCACTGTAGCATAAGAAATACTTGTACAAAATGATAGGGTATTTGAAATTGAAGCTCACATCACTTGAAGGCACTCTGTTCCTCCTGGCTGTGACACTGCTTAGAAAAGGTATTATTTTTCTCTTGCCACCTACAAGAGTGTACCTAGTAGTTGAGGACAAAGAAATATATTTTCAGATTATTTGAAGATAGAAAGAAAAAGAAAAACAGAACTCAACCTGATGATCCAAAAAATCTTAGGAATTCTTTCTTTCTTTTTTTGTTTTCTCCATTTCGCATCATCTGAAGTTGCCGTTTTTAAATATTACTAATTTTAATAAGAAATAACAATGAGACAGTTTTAAAACATGTTAGTAGGGCAGCCACAATAATTAATACAATGCATATTGTTATCTCCATAGTTGTTTAGAGTACAAAATACAGACATAACTTTTCTGAACATTGACAGTACCAATCTTTCTTCTCATTGAACTAAGAGAAAGAAGCTAAGTGTATAGTCTAATAGTCCATAATAGTGGGTTATCAGCAGAACTGCCAATGTCAGAAGCTTTTGACTTGAGTCTTTTATAGATTAGCATATTAATATGGCTTTTCTTTTTATACCTTGTGATTAAACTTTTCTTCTGGATGGTTAAGACCAAATTAAAGCAAGATCTTGGATGGAAGAAGTTGTCCTTTAAGTATTTTTCAAAGTATGTAGCATTCAGTCATATTAAATGGAATGTTTTCCTCTAAATATTTGGTGTTGTGGTTAAAAATATATTGGTTAGAAAACAATCCAATATATCAATTTCACAACTTTCTAATAATGCTTCTGGAAAAATTACTCTCTTTTAACTGAATTGTTCTGAAAAGATCAAATTGATATACAATGCTTTTCTATTATTTAATTTAAGCTCTAATCATTTGATCAATAATTGTCTTATTGGTTAATATCCTTTTATATTTTATAGATGAGACACATGCAATTTTACTTACATATTTACATGTAATTTCACTTTCTATGGCAGTAAGTAGAGTAAATATTATATACACATGTGCAATGCAGGTTAGGTAACAAATCATGTAAATGAGAAATCTGAGATTTACTGCAAGAAGTAAAATGTTTTTTAATGTTAATATATTCAGGAACCCACTCAACTACTTTACAGATGTTTGTGGACTCCATGTACAAGGCTATCTCTACTTGTATTATCCTGTTTTAATTGTCACAATTGCTATTCTTTTTAATATATTGCATACTATATTTGCATTTCTCTTATGGTTTCTGTGCCATCTGTTTCTCTAATTCATCTAATTTTCATGTAGCTTGTGATTTATATAGTAAATTGGATAATTTCTTCAAAGCCTATATTTAGTCAGTAATCACTAAGTCAGTAATTTGCCCGTGAATTGTTTCAGGTCTATGACTTAAAGTTCAATTTAGTTGAGAGCTACTGTTCTAATTAGTAAGTTAATGTAGATGTTTAAGAAAATTAGCCTTTGGGGCCAGGGAAATAGCTCAGTGGCATAAGTGCCTGCCTGGCAAGTGCAAGGTCATAAGTTTGAAGCCTGGTCCTGCAAAAAAAAAAAAAAAAAAAATAGCCCTTGGTAAAAAAAGGACATAATTCAACACACATTTTTTACTTATTAATCTCACCTAACATTTTTCAATCTGGCAGTATTGAGGACAACTATAAATCAATTATGCAAATTTCTGAAATACAGAACATTTGCCACACATTATACAGCACGTAGTACATCAAGAGAAGATGTGCATAAGTTAAAACAAACATGATTATTCTTTTATTTCTTCAGCTTCTAAGAGAATATTTATAGGAAATTGTTAACTAATAGAACTACTTCCTGAGCAAGAATTATTTTTATTTTTATTTTTTTGTCTTTTTGAGACAGGGTCTCGCTGTGCAGTTCAGGCTGATCTTGAGCTCACTTTTGTAGCCCAGGCTGGTCTCGAACCTGCACCGATCCTCCTGCCTCAGCCTCCCGAGTGCTGGGATTACAGGTATGCGCCACCACACCCGGCCTGAGCAAGAATTATGAAGGAAGTAGTACAAGCTGATCCAAAGAAGTGGGCTGTTTCTTCAAATTGTTTAAGATTTTAATCTGAACAACTGTGAAACTTTCTAATTAAACAGTTTTTCCTGAGTTTATTCACATCCCTGAGCGAGATACATATTATTTATACAGTCTCTATAGAATGGTAGCAATAGCTTCTACTTCATGGTCATATCTGTAAATTACCTGCTGCAAAGTAGGTGGTGAATTGCTGCCCTGTCTCTTCTTTATCTCCTTTTCCCTTGCAATTCTGATATAAAGTGAAGAGAAAAAAAGGGTACAGATTAGAATTTAGTTGAAACTCAGCTTTGGCACAATCTGGTCCTCAGTTCTTCTTGTTCATTTCTTTTTTTTTTTTTTTTTTTTTTTGTGGGACTGGGGTTCAAACTCACGACCTTGCACTTGCCCAGCAGGCACTTGTGCCTCGGAGCTATCTCCCCAGCTCCCTCTGTTCATTTCTTTTAACTCAATCTGTGTTTAGTTAAGTGCTTACAATTTGTCAGGTACGACCTGCTAAACAGAGGCCCTGAAGATCGCTGTGCTTGTTATTGGATGAAATGATAAAGTTTGTCTGTCACTAGTCCAAAGCTGTTTTTATTGTACATGTTATGCAACAAGAAAGGATGAATCATATACTTGAAAGGGAAATAAACTCTAAAATAGTGTGTAGTTAGATCTAAACCATCGCCTATAAATACTTTGGTATTTCAGCAAAAAGACTGACCAATCAAACTGGGTGTGGCATGGCTGAGGGAGGGAAGGGGCAGGTGGCTTTCGAGTGGTGAGAAACAGAAATGCTTTTTACAGCAAAGGAGTGGAGGCAGGCAACCTCATGATCTTAGCTAGTGATGAACTGGTCCTGCTCAATAAGGAAAAGTTTATGTTATAAATTTTTAAGAAATGAGACAATGAGATTAAAATGAAATTCAACGTAAGCAACCTTGAAAGTTAAACTAATAATAATTGGGGATCAAAATGAAATTCAATGTAAGCAACCTTGAAAGTTAAACCGATAATAACAGGTAATGCTGTCATACAATATGATAATAATACCTATATGTATTACTCTGATTTACAAAGGAGAATGCTGAATCCTAGAAAGATGAAATCATTTGCTGATGTCCTTTAGCTAAGATGTTGCTGGCCTGAGGTTTGAAATCAAGAGATTTGGTTCCAAGTCCACACACTTATCTGTTACACTCTTTGATAAGTTATACATATGGTATAAAGAGAAAATAAAATGTTTTGACCAGGGAATTTATGTAAGAAATGATATGTTTAAGGACATGTTCTTCATAGGAAGATTAAGAGTCCAGGGACCACAGGAGCTGTTTCAGTATGAGTCAAAAGCCTGCAGCCTAGGATGGGGATACTGGAATGGAGAACTGGGGAACTGACTAGACAAGGATTGCGGGGAAGCAAGCAACTCTCCATTGGTCTAACATAGTATGACTGGCAGGAAGAAAGTTGGTGTTATTGAATAAAACAGGGAAGTTACGACAAGTAGCAGTAAGTTGGGCAAGAAAGACACAGGATTTCGATATTATGCATACAGAATTTCATTTAGCTTCTGAAGTTGTAATGCTAGGACTTGGGAAGAACTGAGAGATAGATCCATGAATTTTGGTGTCATTAGTAAGAGAGCATAGGGAAAGCCCCAAGAGCAGAAGTACCCTTCAAGGGAGAGGCTGGGGAGAGCAGAGCAGATGGCAGAGGGGTGGGTTAATTAGTAACCCTGACTAACAGCTAACCACGGTTGCAGTGAAAGTACCTGCCAGATTTGTTTAAACGATAGCTGTCTTAATTGTGTTTATGCTAGTAATTTGCTTAGCAAACTCCACTCAATGCATACTTTGTGGTGGAGCCTGGATAACTTTGGATACATTTCAACAACTGAAAGCTAGAATTTTGAAACAGCCAAATAAATGAAGTCTGTTCTAAGCATACACCACCTGCTTTGTTCCTGGACACCTCCTTCCTTTAACTGAACGGGCTCCTCCTTGGCTTCCCAGAGGAGCCATATGATTCTCATTCTGTACTGTGCTGGGCTGCAAATGTGCGCTTTATATCTTTTTTAGGTAAACAAATTCAGTGGCTCAGCGTTTTACTCATCATGGGCTTATTGGTTTTAATTTAAAGAGCTTATATGTATTTTTGCTTCTCCTTTCCTGTTAAAATATTTATAACGATCTTGCACTCACCCTGGATTTCACAGCCTTTAGCTTTCTTTGAAAATATCAGTTCCTTTCATTTATCATCTTTCATTTGCCACCACTTTATCCTTCACGCTCATTCTTAGGACACAAGACATTTTCCTGATATGTTTTGTATCTCCTTCAGTGGAAAGTGTTTATGCTTAGGAAAAGCTTTCTTTTTTTTTTTTTTCTCACAGCACATTATTTTATTGCAATGCATAATTTTTAAAATAGCTTCTAATAATTTACTTTCTTGAATTAGGCATATTCAATAATCAAAGCTCAATTTTCTCAATGCCACCTAAAATTGTTCTCCTCACATATTTTATATCTTGATTCCTACCTTTGTTGTGTCGCAAAAACACAAACATTGAATACTAAATCCTTGTGAAATGTCCATTCTGACTTCTTCAGTGACCTTGCACGAATCTGTGATGTTGTTTGTTTAACATAACATGTGGCTCAATCAATATGTTGATTAGCAAGCTGTCACACACTTTGATTTTGAAGTTGTCAAGTGGTGAATCAATCTCGTACATTAATTTTTAACTTCTGAGAGTGCGTTAGCCAAACACCTGTATCTTGATAAGTCAGCTACTACCAGGTCCAGGTTCTGCTTCCTTTGTTACTAAATCCAGGTGGGCCAGGTGCACTTTTGGCCATTTTTAATGAAAGGCTGGCTTAACTTCTCTTCAGAATTTAGTACCTGGCACTGAAAGTACTGAAAGAAGGTTCTGCTATAGGAATGG
>PVJA010028762.1:0-27341 GCA_004027025.1 Myocastor coypus | reverse complement strand
CATGCTGTGCCAGCCCCACCCCCACGGCAGGCTGAGCCGGCCATCATCATCATCACCACCACCATCATCATCATCGTAACTCAAGAAACTTGATGTTTATAAGAAAACGTTAGTTTCACTTGACAAATATGAGAGCAATCACAGAAAAATAAGAACCTGATGATTTACTCTACGCAAGGATAAATGTTATTGGAAAACAATCAAAAACTGATGCTTTAAGCATACGATTCATAGATTTCCTTCATGTTTGTACTTCATATTTATAAAGAAGAAAAGCAAACCTTGTTGACCTAAAAGCACAGGCATTACTGGTCTGGGAGAGGAAAAAGAAAAGAACCCTACGCTCCAGGCTCGGGGACAGCCTGCCACCCCACCAGCCTCCCAAATACTGAGAACCAAGCAACAGCACCTCAGCGCACCTGGAAAAGCAACAGCACAGCCAGTCTGTGTCCCCGGGAAAGTCAAAGCTGGATATGGACCAAGCACAGCAAGGAAAGAAATGGGCACCAATGTAGCTCCCACCTCTCATGCAATGGACTACAAACGAATCCAATCTGGCAGTGGGAAAATCTAAATTCAGGTCAACTCCATACTAGATAGACTCTGTGGTGGTATCCAGTGGTCCCCACAAAGCGCCATGTAAATCACCGGGCTGTCCAGTGCACGGCTCCAGAGCGGGGCTAGAGGGGCGGGGCCAAGAGAGGCGAGAACCGTTAAACTGACAGCATGCGCTGTCAGGAGCTTCCCACCCAGGCAGTGGTCTCTCGAAGGTGCGGAGAGAATCATTATGGACAGGGCGGCGTAGTCTCGAGGTCTTGCTGTGCAACTCAGGCTGTTTTAAATTATGAAACCTCCAGTAACTGTGAGCTACATAAACCTTTCCTTCCCTAAGCTTGTGTGTTGGGTATTTGTCCCAGAAATGAGAGGAGACTAACTAAAAGAGAACCCAAACCCCATGCTAATGGCTTAACATAAAAAAGTGTCCCTGTTTCCATATATGCACACTGCTCACCTCAATCCTATACACCAATGCCTGACTTTAATGACAGAAGACAAAGAACCAGACTCAGATGTGCCCCAGATATTAGAACTTCCAGAAAGAAAATTTAAGGCACTGAAATTGTATTACACACTTAGAAAGAAAAGGGGGATCATGTGAACAACGGAAGGAAAATGTGAGTACCGTTACTCTGAAAGAAATCTATTACCACGCTAGAAACAAAACCAAATGAATCCAGCATGACAGAGGTGAAAACTGCCTCTGGTGGGCGCACTAGACATAGGACACAAGTGAAAAATGAATCAGTGAAATGGAAAAAAGGTCAACAGAATACATACAAAAACACAAAGGTGGGAGGAGCTTATGGGTAGAACCAAATCAGTGTGTGCCCGAACAGGGTTAACGAGCAGTTCAGCATGTAGGAACCTGGAATTCCAAAAGCATTAGATAAGGCACTGTAGTGAAAATCCCAATTAGGATAAATGCTGAAAACAGATACACGAATAAACACATGAATAAGCACATGAACGAAATAGAGAAATAAAGATCTTAAGGGCAAAGGAAAAAAGAGTAGATTAGATGGTAATTACAGTTAAGACGTCTTGCCAACAACTATGCAAGCCCAAAGGAAAAAAATTCTCAAAGCTGTGAAGAGGGAAAAAAAAGTCAACCAAAAAGGATCTTTCAAAAATTCAAAAGATTTTTAAACAAAAAGCTTTGAAAGAATTGCTAGTATCGTTTTGCAACACTAGATACATTAAAGAAATCTCAAGTAAAAGAAATATGACAGAAACAGAGCTATGCAAGGAGATGAAAACTACTGGAAATGAAAAAAATAAAGGAAAACGTAACATTGATTTTTGTGTTTTTCATAGTTCCAAAAGATAAGCAAAAAAAAATTTTTAAGCACAAATTTTAACACCACAGTCGCTGCCTTTATAACATAGGTAAACAAAATATACATATAACACAATAAGGAAAAAACCCCACAAAATCACAGCATTGGGACTGAAGATGAGTACTACTGCTGAGTTCAGAGACATTACAAGGACAACAAACAACTCTCTATATGTGTATGAGTATATTCAAGTGTTCAGCATCTTAAATAAAAGTGTACCAAATCTTAGAAAACCACAAATGACCAAACTCACTCAAATAGAAAGGAATAACAAAAAGCCTATTTCCATTTTAAAAACCTCTTGGTAGTTAGAAAGATGGGTATCTGGAAAAATGCTGCTACTTCTACCTAGGTTCCAATTACGCACTGTGCAAGACAGAAGCCAATCTAACTCTCTTCAAAGTTCCTACTGAAGATGCCCAAAACACTTCATGCACATTTAAAATACTATTTTAAAAATTACATTCAACTTTTGGACAGTTTCACTCTTTCAAAATATTAAGTCATCTGGAAATAGTTTCTGGAGTGTCAAGTGATTGACATTCAACTACTTTCATGATTTTTTATTAAGAATTATCTATTTATTTATTTTAAAATTTTTTTTCTTGTTTCAGAATCTTTATTTGTTTATTCACTCATTTTTATGGCCGGCTCAGCCTGTCCCGAGAGCAGGGCTGGCAAAGCATGTGGTGCTGGGGATCGAACCACGGTCCCTGAAGCTGCCTAAGCTTTCCCAAGCAGGCACTTCAGACCACTGAGCCATCCTGCCAGGCCCCATGATTTTTTAATTCTTACATTTTTCTCTATTATCCATAGTATAATTAACTGGCAACTGAGAAGATGAAGTGTTTGTCAAAACAAAAATATCTTGGGCTAGGAAGATAGCTGAGTAGAATAAGCACTTGCCTGGCAAGCACAAGGGCCTGAGTTCAATCCCTGGTTCTGCAAAAAACCACAAAAAGTTGTAATTTTACTTAAAATTGAGTTCTACCCCTGGTACTGGAGTGGGAGGGTCTAGATATTTTATATTTGGTGAAAAATTTTTAAATCTCAACTTTTCTACCTCATAACATGTCAATAACTACTAAAGCATCCTTTCTGAAATTTAAAAAATTCATAAATAATGCTTTCAAACATATATAAACTGTTAATTTTGAAATATAATACACCCTTACCTTAGACACAGGTTCTTGTTCCTTACTGGGAGCTTTGCTTTTTAATCTTGAAAACAAAGTAAGTATTGATTATTTCACATTATACTTCCATGATAAAATATGAACTGAGTTTTCTGTGCTTAAAATAACTAAAATGTAAACAGTGTACATTTTATCCTACAATAGTGAAGAGAACAGATTTATAAGTATGATAAATAAAAGAACACATGTATTTTCTTTTCTAAAAACAAGAACAAAATCTTTTTCATAGGTACAATTTAAAATAAAAGATATAATGCATTTGCAATTTTATTTTTTTAAAATAACGACTGATCCCTAACATCACAATAACTCTGACTTACTAGAAATGAAAGCAGGTCATATGCATCACACATACATTTACATGCACACACAACATGCACTTAGTGTGTACTATTAGAAAACATAAAAACATAAATATAAGTATTTTTATCTATTGTGAAATTCAATGATAATGGCACTTCAATATATATATTAGCTTTCTCTGGAGGTAATAAGTCACAGAAATAATTTACAATTTTGAATACATTTTCTTAAAAGCTTGTATAAGCATTGTTGAAAAATTAACTATAAATATCTTAAGCCTGACTCCTAAAATATTAATTAGAACATTACAACATAGAAAATTTCAATAATCTTATAAAATAATCAACTTAATATAAAGACTAGCTTTTCCAAAGGACTTTTATTTTAAAAACTACTGATAACTAAATCAAATTTGCTTAAATCCCTAGCATCAGACACACAAAATTCTTTGCTGATATAGTCAATCTCAATACACATAGTAGGGTGGTCCACTTCACCTAAAATGACACTAACCATGAATTCAATGATTCATAACTCTGTAAAGCCTTGATGCAAATGTAAGAAATAATTTATTTAACATAAGGAACGTCATTCACTTGAATTTTATACTTAAAAAAGTGAAGATTCCTACTAGGACAGAAATGTCAATCATTTAAAAGCTATTATCTGAAGTAGCAAAAGCAGCTATAAAACTGAGAAATACACTTAAAGCTGCAGAGACACAACAGGTAGAGGAATTTACTTTTGCTTTGTAGTGCTAAAGTGAAGAGATTTTAATTATAAAATAATTCCAGTGAATTATTCTGACATTTCGGTTTTTACACCATCCTAAAGAAAAACGCAGAATTTTTAGAATGGGAAAAAGTTACTAAAAAGTTAAACTGAAAAATAAATAAATAAATAAATAAGCAAGCAAGCAAGCAAGCAAGCAAGCAAGCAAGCAAGCAAGCTATTATCAAGCTATTATACAGAACTAGTAAATGCCCTCCTTTATCCATTCTCTGAAGCAGATTTTAAAAAATGTTATTATCATTGCTGGGTTCAATCCTCAGGAACATCAAAAGAGAGAAAAATTAGAAATGTTAATGTTTTACTATTAATGATAATTAACTGCAAAGTTACTTATTTATATTTTAGGTGTAAAAAATTAAGAAAAACATTAAAAAGATGGGTCTTTTTTATAGAACCATAATATTGCTAATATATTAAAATCACAAAATTTGTCAAACAAGTTGAATAAAACAAGAAGACAATGTATAAATGCCAATAATTTTGGGGTCTAATTTTTTAAAATGTAGTTTAGCACAGAGTCTCACTACACATACCGGACTCACAGCGATCCTCCTGTTTTCAGCCTCCCAAGTGCTGGGACTACAGGTATGCACCACCATGCTGTCTCAGTCGCCCTCTCAGTGCTCCCCAACAAAGGGGATGGCACAGCACACTGGGGATTGAACCCCAGTCCCTAGTCCAAAGAGCTATCTGGCTAACCCTTGGATCTAAATTTTGAAAAGTCTTTCAATGTGAACAGTATTTATGAAAGTAAGACTACATCAAATATAAAATATAACTTCATTGCAACTACATCAAATATAAAATATAACTTCATTGCACTAATGACATTTATGGGAAAATAACAGTTTTAAACATAATGTATAAATATAAAAACATGAAAAATTAGTCTAAAAAACAAAGGTATATTACTGTTCTGCAATAAATTTTTCTACTACAACTGATTAAATTCAATTTGAAAAGTAGAAATAAGCTAGTCAAAAATCAATTCTGAAATATTTTATGAAGCCTTTTTTCAGATTGCTGTTGAAAACATTATTAAAGACTGATAGTTTTATAAAAGACATCATTGTACTCACTTTCATGTATGTCAATAAATCAGTTTTATGCAGCAATTAAAATAGAATGTATTAAGCATGTTTAACTATTATTGCTAACATTTCATTTGGAAAAACTAGCCTTCTTAATATCTCTCCAGAGGAGGTTGATGACAGATTTTTATTATTCTTCATTTTACCAGTGAAGGAACTGGAAGATGAGAACACAGCAAGTCACTGCAGCAGTCAACATCCAGAGGCCTATAAGCCTGGTCTTGTTTGTGTCTTTTACCATACTAAAATTCTTTTTAAGGGACAAAACTGTGATAACAAGTAAAAACAACTCTACACTTAACCAGAAAGGTACAAATTTCATTACAATTAATAAGCACTAAAATTTTGTAACTATAAAAACAAATATAAAAATTAACTTTAATACAACTACAAATACATTAACTTTCGTAAAAGAAAATAATTTCATACCTATGATTCTTACTGATTAAAGTTACTTGCTGAAAGAATCGTAATTTGAGATATTCAACTTTTGCACAAGACAATCAAATTTTCTAAGCTCAAAGTTCTGTGCTAATGACCTGTCACTGTGAATGTTTTTCTTTTTAATTCTGATGTTACTTGTGAATGCTGCAATAAGGCTTTTACAGAAAATGTTTTGCAATATTTAGAGCATTAAGATTTTAATAAAAACAAGCATTTACTAGTAGTCAATTTCAATGTCTTTAATGAGACTGCAGTTATTTTTTTTCTATGGAATTCTGATAGATCTCTGATGTATTTGTAAAGTATAATCCCTTTCCTGCAAAGTGTGCAATGAAACGCGGCTCTACCTGCACTTTTTCTACAGGCAAAATAACTAACATGAGATTTCACTTATAATATAAACATACCATAGGTTGGGGGAGAGGTTGCAAAGGAAAATTATTCAGGTTCATTTCAGTTAGGCCTAATTCGGTTTCCAATAACATTTAAAAGCCATTATACATGTTAATGCTAGTTTTACAAATTTAATCTGCAATTTAAGGATATTTGTAAACATAATAAAAAGGCTAAAAAGATTGTACAAGCCAGTAGTGAAATCAGACAGTTCTCAAGACCTTGTTCTTAGACACTGAAGACTAAATTTAGGATAGTAATCATTACCCTAAGAAATAACTAATAGTTACTAGTAAAATATCTAGCACATCATTCCTCATCACTGCTTCTGAAGAGCACTAACAGGCTTGTGTGGAAAAGGTGTTTGAACTAAACATTTACTAACATATCTAAGTACTCTAGTCTAAAAATAAAGTCTCTTGAAAAGAGTGAATGTTTGCAGAATTTTGAAGAGGACTGAGCCAGTACAACAGAGAAAGAGACAAGTAAGCAGCAGAGGACAGCACAGTGAACCTGAGTTTACAGGAATCCAAGAGCTGTTAGCAAAGCAGGGAACGTGATCCAAGGCAGAGAAGGAGATATAGAACAAGACGGCACTGATGTGAGACTCCACAGCCTTACAGTCGATCACGTAAATGTAGGGCACACAGGGAAATAGTTGAAGATAAAATTGAAGACACAGCAAAGACAACTTTACAGATCTTCATAGCTATGATAAAGTGTTCATAGTAAGATCATGAAAGCCAGTAGGAAAATGTGATCAGATCTGAGCATCACAAGTAGTAGATAGGGGCTGGTAAGATAGATCAGCGGTCTCAAGCGTCTACTTATGCAAGCTTAGGCAACTGCAGAGACTGCAGTTCAATCCCTGGCACCATATGCTGCGCCAGTCCCACCCCCCAGGGCAGGCAGAGCCAGCCATAACGTATGTACGAACGTACATACGTACATATATACATACATACATAGTTAAAAAGTAGTAGTAAATAGGCATCAGTCAGAGAGTCCTAAGGTATGTACATACGTACATACATACATACATAGTTAAAATAAAAAATAGTAGTAAATACGCATCAGTCAGAGAGTCCAGTTAAAATAATTTGTGACTGTCTCTTAAAACAGCAGCAGCGTCAATGGAGAAAAGAAGATTTAGGGAAATATAAGGTAAAACCAACAGAATCTGAGAATAAAATTATATAAGGGAAACAAACACAAGCCACACCCAATGTCTGCCTTGATGGGCAAGAAAAATGATAAGGTCACAAATCAAGAGAAGAAATTTAAAGGGAAAGCAAGCATATTTTATAGAAAAAAAGGAATTTAGTTTTGGACATGCTGAATTTGTGATATTATCTTATGGCCATGTTTACCACACAGATCTGCTCATTCTGTATATGTCATTGTTATACACAACTATAAACATCACTTCTACTCAGAATGTGACTTCTGAATTAATCCTGAAAAACAATTTTATGCTGTTCTTTGCTAAGATAGTCTACTGTCTGTACACCACAAAAATACCGCTCTATGATCGCGCACTGTCCCTGAGCTGTATGTGTCAGCTCCTGCCTGACCCTCTTTAGCAGGAGGGCCTTCATAGTGAAGCTAAGTCCTGCTCCACAAGGCAGGAAGTACAATCTTTAGTGGCTCAAGGCTCTTAAGACTGCCAGAATTTAAATTAAGATTACCGATTTTAAAGTTACACGATATTAAGCAAGGTATCTAATTTATCCATATTTCAGGTATCTTAAGGACTGTCTAATAGATTTGTGAAAACAAAATTAGCAAATAAATGTAAAATATGTAGAAGCGTATCTGGCATATGGTATTTGAATAATTATTACTGGTATGGGAAGTATCTGGAATCAATCTTCCTACACAAAATTTGCTTGAAAGTGCATATCATAGGGTACCTTATTACTTAAGGTACCCTTTACACTTTAAGACCAATATATTAACTAGATATTAATTTTTTTTTTTTGTGGTACCAGGGATTGAACTCAGGACCTGTGCTTGCCAGACAAGCACTTACTCTTCTGAGCTATCTCCCCAGCCCAAAACTGTCATTTTTCATAAGCAGAATGCCTACATTTTAAATTTTATATTTGGAAATATATTCAGTTTAACTGCAACAGTGATACTTCATTTTAGGGTTAAGGTTAGATCATATGGCATAAACTCATCTTCTATTCATGCCTCACTTCCAGCTTCTGACACCAAAGGCACCCCCAATCTTCTGGCATCCAGAAGGCAAATTACCAACATTCAGTGTCAATGCATAAATATCCAAAAGAGAAAGAGTGTGCTGTGTTGTTGCCTTGTTCGTTTCTGGTCTTTTTTTTTTTTTTTTTTACTGTATTGTTCTTAGTTGAATTCATTCATTCATTCATTCATTCATTCATTCATTCATTCATTCATTCATTCAGGGGAGGTTTACTTTTTGTTTTTGGTGCCAAGAACCAAGCCAAGGGCTTCCAGCTAAAACAGTGTGTTGTGGCTTTGGGTCCTGAGCAAGAAATTCATGATTTCTCTTAGTGGTTTTCAAATAAGAGTGAGGAACATGTGGTTCCAAGGAAAGTTAGTTTTCTATCTGTACTTCTTCCTCGTATTCTCTAGAGGAATTTAGTAAAGTATAAGATACAACTATCTGTAAAATACATATCTTTTTAAAACTTCAAAACGGATTGTTTGGAATACATTTCATAATTGAGAAAATCAACACACGTGACCAGATATTGAGACAGCAGGGTGCTGAACTCTTGACACTTCAGTCAGTGCTCTTTCCAGCGTACAGTGGTGCACTGCTGTGCAGACTTTATTATTATTATTATTATTATTTAGTTTAATGTACTTGGCACAGGGTCTCACTACACAGTGGGACTCGCAGTGATTCTCCCATTTTCAGCCCCTCCCAGCAATGGGATTACAAGTGGGCACCAGCACACCCTGGACCAGTCACGGCTCGGTGAGCCTAGGGCGGGGCTAGCATGGCACTTGGCGATGGGATTAGAAGTGGGCACCGCCACGCCCTGGGCGAGGCATGGCACAGGGAGCCTCGGGGCAGGGCCAGCATGGCACTTGGTCCCTTCACTTGCACAAGCAGGCACGTAGTCCACTGAGCTATCTCACCAGCCCATAGTTCTTTTCATAATTCTGGTCAAAGACTGAACTGGACAAGAACTGAGTTAATTCCCCATAAGGTCAACATTGAAGCCAACCATTTAATTTGATTTAGTTCTCATCCAATTCAGTTTGTCATCAGGGACATGAAAAGAATTAAGTTTGTGAACCAAGGTACCAAATTACTTTGCCTAATGCAAAGTTAACTTGGAGAATTAAATCAACTTTTAAATCACTTCAAACTGTGGCTTCTCTTTTTCTTTTTGGAGACTGGGTTTTGCTATGTAGCTCAGATGAGCCTCTGACTCAAGGCAATCCTGCTTCAGCCTCCTGAGTGCTGGGATTACGGCATAAAGGTTAATGTTTAGTTGTTTGATCAATCTTATATACCTATATGTATTAATCTAAACTGATCCGATGATGAAAATATGTAATATAACCATTGTTAAATTTAAACAATAAAAAAATTGAAAAAAAAAAAAAAAAAAAAAAAAAAAAAAAAAAAAAAAAAAAAAAAAAAAAAAAAAAAAAAAAAAAAAAAAAAAAAGACATTGAAATCACCTAAAACAGGTAACACAAAGTAGCCTAGTTTTATAAGCATGTTCCATTATACATTTATAATGGTTTCATATGTTCTGAAAATATGCTAGAGAAAATTACTTATTTTCAACTTCTTGTTAAGAAAAAGGCCAGGGATACAACAGCAGCACAGCACTTACCTGGCAAGTAAAAGGTCCTGAGTTTGATTCCTAGTACCAACAAAAATTAAAATTAAAAAAGAATTTTATAAAATGTAATACTTTCTCTGTTTTTTTTTTTTTTTTTTTTGTCTTTTCGAGACAGGGTCTCACTATGCAGTTCTGGCTGGCCTTGAGCTCACTTTTGTAGCCCAGGCTGGTCTCGAACTCGCACTGATCCTCCTGCCTCAGCCTCCAGAGTGCTGGGATTACAGGCATGCGCCACCACACCCGGCTCTTACTTTCTCTGTTATAATTCAGCTACATCGATATATACTAGAGAACAGAGAGGAAGAGAAAACCCAGGGAAGGGCCGGTCTGATAGTTCAGTGGACTAAAGCGCCTGCTTAAACAGAGTGCAGCAGCCAGGCTTTGATCCCTGACATGTGGTGCCAGCCCTGCCCCTGGGGCACAACGAGAGGGGACTAAGACTGGGCATGGTAGCATGTGCCTGTGAAACAGAAGAATCACTGAGTCCAGTCTATATAGTAAGAGCCTGTAGATACTGCCCTAACTACAGGGAAAAAAAAACAAAAAGCAAAACCATGGGGGGGGGGCACAGCAAAACAGAACAAAGCAATTTTATAACAGTTCAGTAACAGTGTCACATGTCACACTAAACAAGTAGCTACATAATTATTGCTAACTAGCACAATTATATTTTTTCTTTTTATATTTTCATAAAATAGTAGTATGGGATTAGTAGTATGGGATCATTTCTGGAACTCAGTATCTGGTAATAATGGAACATTTTTCTTTAGCAGCAGTTCTCAACCTGTGGGTTGCAACCCCAGTGGGGGTCGAATGACCAAAACACAGGGGTCGCCTAAAAGCCATTCCGAATCATAACTATAGCAAAATTACAGTTTTGAAGTAGCCACCAAAATTATTTTTTGGTTTGGGGTCACTGCAACATGAGGAACTGTATTGCGGGGTCATGGCATTAGAAGGGTTGAGAACCACTGCTTTAGAGTTTCTATAGCAATCTTCTATAAGTTAGTGTTGTTTAATAGTCTTCTGACAGGAAAAGCTAGAATTATAAGGTTCAACTGACATAATGTCATCCACTTAGTAGTTTGGAAGAATGTACTACAGGACTGAAGTATAAGTGAAAATTACAAATGATTGTGGTGCACAGACTGCTACTAAATCTTGATGATGAAAAGATTTCACAGACAGTTAATGACCAAGGTTTCTTGTCATCTGGAAGTAGCATTAATAATAACAATGACAGTAGAAGCAGCAAGAAGTGTACATCTACTGAGGGGCTACCTTCTGTAAGGGTGGCATCAGATAATTTAAATATTTAAAATAATTTGAATTAGTAACAGAATTTGTGCATATGATGTTACAGCTACCCTAAGTGTTGCAGAGCTTTCAGTGATGAGGGAGCTGAAGTTCAGCGAGATTAAATGATTTCCCCAAGGTTAGAGAGCTGGCTAGATATAGAACTGGAGTGATTTTGTTTTGTGTTCTCATTTATTTGTTTGTTTATTTATTTAGAGTGTGTGTGTGTGTGTGTGTGTGTGTACACAAATTAAACCCTGAGCCTTATGTAAAACTAGGATTTAAACCCAGGTCTATCTCATTTCAGGAGTACATTCCTCTCATAATACCATACTTCACAGTGGTATAAACAGATTCTCAGTTTGGAGGATTAAAAAAATACGGTCTCATATTTCCATAAATAATGCAGTACAGAAGCCTAAGTTGACAGATGACAGTAAGCTTTTCTAGGGGTCAAATATCAAACTGACAAAGAGTCTGCAGAAGAATCTCAAAATCAGAAGTAGTCAAAAAGTAGGAGATGAACCATAGTATAGCCAAAAATAAGACATTATAATAGAAGGAAAAGTATTGGTGTAATTTATAAGTGATAGTTATTAAAATAAACCTAGAAGAAGGGCCAGCTAGATAGCTCAGCAGACTAAAGCGCCCCAGCATGTTGTGCCAGCCCTGCCCCACGGGGTGCCCTGAGATGGCAATTGAGAATGGGTGTGGTGGTGCATGCCTGTAAGCTCAGCGTTTGGGTGGTGAAAACAGGAGAATCACTATTAGTCCAATTTATGTAGTGAGGCCCTGTACACCCTATACAACCTGTCCTCAATGCATTAAAAAAAAAAAAGCAAAACTAGAAATGTTCGGAAAAATTCCCTGAAAGCATGTTTAGTGAGTATTAGACACAAAAGTTGAATGACTTGACTAATCCATGGTGCTACAATTAATTCTAAAAGACGAACTGCATCAGGAAAAGAAAGCCATGCTAGGGATAGAGCTCAGAGACACAGGGCCTGCTTGGCAAGGAGGAGGTCATGCGATCAATTCCTGGTACCAAAGCAAAAAGATTCAGGGAAAGAAAGCTAACAGAAGCAATTTGTAAAAATGGTATGGACCCGGAGAGGGGACACAGTGGTACATTCCTGGAATGCCAGCAGTGGGGAAGCTGAGAACAAAAGGATCGCTATGAGAGACCCTGTATCTTTATACATTAAAAAACAAAAAACGGTATGGACCTCAATAGCAATAAATAAAACACTACAGTGCAATCATAAGTTTATAACTGATGGTGCTTCCTACATGCTAATCATTCCTGAAGTACTACATGAACATACTAACTCCTTTAATTCCCTGAGCACTTTATGAGTAACTATTTTTATTATCTGTGCTTTTCCAATGTCACATATAGCTAGCAAGCAATAGGGCAGGACTCCAAACTAGGTGATCACCTGTATAGCCTGCTCTGTGTCACACTGCTCCTTCAAGGTCTGAGGGTGTACTGTGGAGCTGGGTATCAAATTTCCTAATCTCATTATCCAGGAAGAGCTTCTGAAGCCATTTAGGCAAGAAGTAATTTCAAAAAATTGAAAACTATTTTTCTTCAGGATAATATAAAGATTAGAAATTTTAAAATATAGCTGAGTGAGATTAATGCACAAATACAGTTATAGAGAGAAGCTAGAAATAATGAGATTCTCTTCAGTGTAAAAACATTAGGTAACCACACTCTTCAACAAAAGCATCCTCTGCTGCTGCAGTCAGAGGCAGAATAGGGTAATAGCTACTCTAGCTTTATTATATATTATATTTATTATATATTGATTAGATTTTATAGACACAATAATGTTATTTTTTCCTGATATGGTACATAAAAATATGAAAATGTACTTGCTAGTATCTATTTATACATTCTATCTTATAAAGTATTTATGAACACGAATGAAATGTCTAGGTCATTTTAGTCAACCCATTATACAACTACTTTTATTTTCCAAGTTAAGATCAGCACACTATATGCTACTTATTTTATGAAGGTTTATGACATGTTATTATTAGCACTGATAAAAAATTTTTAAAGCACTATTCTCTTAAATATTTACAGGCTACATATACCTTGGAAATTCTCATATTAAAACATTTATTTAACTTGCATTTCCATAATTTATTTGACCATGGAAACCTTTTCCACACCACATAGAAATTATGGACATCAGTGCTACAGTGGAGAATTTGGGAGACATTAAGCTGCTGGCCTTTTACAGAAACACAAGCCGGCTGGTTTACAGTAGTACATGCAGGGAGTTGTGCTGTGTGCACGCCTAGGAGTAACATGGACATTTAACTTTCTCAATGTCAAGAGTCCCTCTTTTCTCTACTACATAGGAACACGTAGCATTCTGAATTCATCTTCTCATAAGAATAAATTATAGCAGTGAGGTATAACAAGTAATGAATTTTAGATAACCCCAGAACTGTGTAACAAGTTAGCACTCATATCTTACAGAAAAGGTAACTGGGGCTCCAGAGGGCGCTGCCACTCCCTAGTTTTCCTTCCCCATCACTGATCACACCTGCTTAGTTTTATCTGCCCATTCTTTCTCGCCCCTAATTTACCAACAGATCACTTGCCATGGAGTGTAGAGACCTTGCCCTCTGTCTATCTCTACTACATCCCCAGGATCTCATACAGTTCCATTTCATTTTTTTATTTTGAGACAATTATAGATTTATACACAGATACAAGAAACAATATAGAGAAAGCTCGTGTATTCTGTATTCAGTTTTCCCCAGTGATAGCATCCTGCAAAATGATAGCTCAATGTAAGAACCAGGAATCTGATAGTGATACAATGCACTAATCTTTTTTTTTTTTTTTTTTTTTTTTCGAGACTGGGGTTCAAACTCACAACCTGGCACTTGGCAGTCAGGCACTTGTGCCACAGAGCTATCTCCCCACTCTCTGCACTAATCTTTTCCAGATCTCCAGCTTTACTTTTTTTCGGTCTCCTGACATACTGAAATATTGATACTTCAAGCACAGAAAACTTCCCTGAATTCACACAAGTGAATGACTGTGACATCTCCAGTGGATAACAGGCATCTCAAACTAAACTATGTCCTAAATCAAAGTCCTCACCTTCACACCTGACCTATCATCTCAAAGTCTGCTCTACATCAGTATCAGTGTCATCTTTGAGGTCCTCAGGCTATTAACTATGGAGTCATCTTCAACATTCTTTCACATCTCCCCTCCTAAATACCAAGAAATTCAAAATACAATAAAGAGAATCACTTATCACCTACCATGCTAGCATCGCAGGCCCAGCTCCATTATCTTGCTACTTAATTATGATGTCCCTTGGATTCCCCCTGCCCCACTCTGCTTCAGTCTCCTCCAGCTGAAGCAGCAAAATAGCTATTGGGGTTGTGGACACAGTTCAGCGGTCTAAGCACCTAGCTGGCAAGCACAAGGACTAGGGTTCGATCTCCAGTACCATGTGCAGTGCCAGCTGGATGTTGTGCCAGCCACTGAAACTGGGCATGATGGTGCATACCTGTAATCCCAGTGTTGGGGAGGCTGAGACAGGAGGATCACTATGAGTCCAAGCTGCGTAGTGAGAGCTTGTACCAAATAAATAGATAAATAAATCTCAAAATAAAATAAAATAAATAAAATACCTGTTATGCTTTTGTTGTTTCCTTAGGTTCTCTCCATTTAGATTTGATTAGCTTTTTAATGAAATATTCTGTATTAAAAATTCTGTATAGATAAGCAGCTACTTTTTTTTTTATTGAGTCAGCCTTTAAGCTCAGGGATTCAGGCTGGGCTCATAATCACAACAATCCTCCTGTGCCCTATGACACAACACCTAGGTATGAACATACAATCTGAAGGACCACCCCTTCTATCTCCTCACTGTGCTGGGACTCTCCAGGTACATCATGCCAGCCAACAGCCATCTTCCCTGCAATGATACACAAGTCCACACCGATCCCAGGCTTGCTTCATCCATGGCAGCCAAAACTGGTCTCCCTACAATGTCTTCAATCCAAGATCTAACATGTGGCCAAGCAGCTCACTTGTGCTATCTTGCAGTAAGATCTTTCCCAGTCACCAAATTTACAATAGTCTCTCAATTTCCACTTCATACTTCTTTATTCCCCCTCTTACTTCCATTTCCTTTACAGTATGATCACTTTGGGATATATTTTCAATTTACCTTTTCTTTTGTCTTTTATGACAAGATAAATTTCAAATTTTTCTAGCACCTAGGAGAGCGCCATGCAAAGAGATGTTTGAGGAATAAAATATAGAGTTGAAATTATTTTGCCAAATGCAACAAAAATATAAAGCAAAACTCCAAGTCACCATAGTATCGGTCATTTTTCTCAAAATGGAGATGGAAGCAAACTGAAAAAATTACATCTTTTATTCAGTGGTAACCAAAAACATAAATGCAAGAAATGCCTATTTCTGATTAGGTAATAGAGTATGATAAAGAATAATCTGATGGTAAAGAAACAAATACAGAGCCAAACTACATAGTATCAAACAAATTTAAGTAACTGCAAGTAAGCAAGTTTTGTGCTTGCTTTATATAAAACTACTTTTCAAATGAAGTCACAAGTGACAGAAATGAATTTGATTTGTGCTATAGCAATACAATTCTATGAAAAAAGACATCTGTGGAAGAACACAAACGTGTGTCACACTGTGCTGTATCAAGAATACAGTATATCATTACTTTTGAACTATGACTAATAAAGAAGACATTACTCTATAGTTAAACAGAATTAATGTTAATATAAATGAAACTTTCTCAGGGAAATAGTTTTAATTGGATAGATACAGAGCAAATGATAAAAACCCTAGAGACAGATAAGGAAATAAAGATTAGTTTATTACCACTACAAGGAACCACTTTTGAACATTTTGGAATATCTGTCATTTATAGTGCATATAAATGTGTTTAGAAACTGAAAACTAATGGATTTTGCTTCTCAATAATATTAATGGCAAGAAACACATTATATAATAAGTGGCATCTAAACTATATATGTATTTTTGTTTGTTTTATTTTGTTTTGGAGACAGGTTTCATTATGTAGTTCAGGTTGGCCCTTAACTCACAACGTAGCCCAGGCTGGCCTGGAACTTGCTGTGATCCTCCTGCCTAAGCCTTCTGAGTGCTGGGACGACAGGTGTGCGCCACCACTCCCAGCTACACTAGCTCTATCTCTGCCCCAGAGTACCAAAGAGAGAAGAAATAATTTCAATGCCTGGTGATATTTCTAGCTATTACAAGTAAAAGACATTTCGCTAGACTTTAAAATTCAAGAAGGTAGTTCAGAGTAGTGACCTCTTAATTGTGCTACAGCAAAAAAGTGCATTAAAATATTCCTGTTGGCTTGAATTACCCGTGGCACAGGCATGACTGTACCAACCTACAGTATTGCCCCACGCTGCATATACTAGCAGAGGTTCAAGTTAGCAAGGACACAACACTTTGAGATCAGAGTCTTGTCACCAACGTGTTAAGTAGGCATAGCTCTCAGTCAGCATGCTAACAAGGATTCCACAAGGCAAAGCAATGGTCCTATTTACAAGATTAAAATTTACCGCTTCTATATCAAATTAATGATTAGCATATAAGTCCTGAGACAAACACAATTTTTATTAAAAGAAAATAGTAGTAGCAAAAGTATTTAACAAATTTATATTCAATGTAATAGAAACAAAGGACAAAATTAAAATGTATATAAGAGAGAAACATATGCACTGTGGTTACCATATATTTAATATGTTACCTTCACCTAAGGAGAACTACATTAATGACTAAATACAAATTACATAGATACACAAATAGGTTACTTTAAAACTTGTTTTAAGATCAGTAAGCAGAAGTCTTACTGAGTCTTTAAGCCTTAAAACCCATGATTATTAACAATATTAATAATACCAAAACAGGACAGAGGATGTAAGAATGGCCTAAGGGTCTGAGCAACAGCCAAATTAAAACATCATGAACAGGCAACTCATGTGCAGAGAACTCACAGGACTCTCTTGGAGTTCTTTATAAAACAAAGAGTAAACAAATTTTAAAGAACAGAAATACAGACATCATAAAATAGACATCAATAACTTTAGCAAACAGAAAACAAAGCTAGTAAGTTAAAAAGTTTTAAATAAATAATATGAGAATTATCACTGCAAAACTATAGTTAGTATTGGGTAATACATTTTAAATCATAGTAAAAGTAACTGTACTTTTGGGACATAATTACAGAGATCTGTGGTTCCAAGGATATGAAAGTAGCCATCAATTTTGCAACAAGTTCCTGTGTATCTTCAAATGTATTTATGCTAAACAAAGACTTAAGGGCAGCAGCTAATTGATCTGATGAGCTTTTCTTGGATATATTTGGCCCATGAATTTAAGATCAAGAGCCAAAGCCACCAGTGGGAAGTATGCTCAATGTGGTGGGCCTTGAGGCCACTCTGACCAGATCAGCAGCAGCTTTATGTAAGCTCAGCCATGTAGGAAAGGGATCTCCCCTTACTGAGGCTCCAACTGGGAGCAGATCTCACACTCAAATTAGTCACATTCCTTGGAAAGAGAGAACAAACATCAGTTGTGTTCACTAAAGGGGCGCATTGAACAGGGAGACCCTGTACAGTTTTTGAAATTTCTGGGTTGCTTCTGCATCTGAAACAATATATATACAGCATAATGACAGAACAAATAAGGAAAGATGAATTATCTGACCTAAAAATGTAAGACAGAAGAAACTAAAAAAGCAGACAAACAGAAAAAAAGAAAAAAAGTGCCTTATCATTTGGAACACATTGCTCTGAAGGCAAATGCAGAAAAGAAAAACACAAATTATTTTAATCAAATTAAGAAACGACCATAGCAACAAAATTTATAGAAGAGTCAACTGGGGGGAAAAAAAAAAAAGTATGTTAGGATATGTCGCCCTAAAGAATGGCAAGGTAAAAAACAGGACTCTAGACCTATCTAAAAGATGAAAAAAGCTGAATAATAAGTTAGTGTCATGAACTTAGCTGCTTAACTGCCTCTGTGTAAGAAAATATTCCAGAACTTTTTTTTTTTTAATTATTTTTTTCTTGTTTCAGAACCTTTGTTTGTTTATTCACTCATTTTTTGTGGCCGGCTCAGCCCACCCCAAGGGCAGGGCTGGCGCAGCATGTGGTGCCGGGGATCGAACCGCAGTCCCTGAAGCCACCCAAGCTTCCCCAAGCAGGCGCTTTAGACCACTGAGCCATCCTGCCGAGCCCTATTCCAGAACTTTGAACTTAGGAAATTTCAACTCATACCAGGTCACAAGCTCCACAGAGCAGGAACCTATTTCAACAAGCAGCTTGAAAAAAACAAACAGACAAACAAAACAAAACAAAAACAAGAAAGCAAAATACTCTAAAATTTTCATTCCTACTAATGACATACTTAAAATGCTATATGCTAAAATCCATCACAGTAAAATGCACTGAATAAAAATTAAACTTACTCAGAAAGGTGTTCAGAAGTTGGGATACAAACAGAAACTGAAATTAGAAGAAAAGTTTTATATTTAAAAGAGTATATGAACTATAATGAGTGAGACAAATGATAGTAAAGAGCCCATATTGTGGCTAAAATAATGGAATAAATACCAAAACTCCCAAACAGCACAGTGATATATACTTACCTTTCTCTGTTACAACGCGGCAAATGTGAGTTTCATGTTGACTTAAATGTGTAGCCATATTATCTAAGCCAGAAACATCAGTTTGGAAATCACAACTAAGGCACACTAGAGTAATGCCCCTAATAAAAAGAAAAATAGCATAAGAGAAAGGGTTTTTAAAATTTTTTATGAAATCCATACACAATCTCAAAAGATTCTTTGTGCATGATTTTGTTTTTGTGTCATAATTGCAACTTATTTTGTCATACAGATCTGATATAACTGAAATGCTTACCTAGAAAAATAGCATAGTCATATCCAAATGCTATCCTTTACAGTATCTACAGAAAGTATTCACGTTTTAATAAACACTTCTCATTCCAACTGAGAAAAGCTAGGAGTCAAAGGACCTAACCAAGTCTTAGCTACACTGATAACTTGCACTAACCCAGTCAAGTCACATACTGTTTGTTCCTCAGACCATCTGTAAAGTGACAATGTAGCACCACTGGGCATGGTGGTGCACACTTAGGATCCTAGCACCTTAGAGGGTGAGGCAGGCGGGTCACCATGGATATGAGGTCAGCCAGTATGACATAATGAGTTCAAGGCCAGCCTGGGATATCCAGTGAGACCCTGTCTCAAAAAGCAAAATACAAAGTGAGGATATAGTATATTCACTCAACATGTATTTACCTAGTTTGTCTCTCTATGCTATACTACTAGCTATTATGAATATAATTGTGAACAAAAGTTCAATCATGCTCTAATGAAATTTGTAACTTTTTCCATCAAGGATAAAATTAAAAAGAAATGTAAACATTTTAAGAATAGATCATGTGACAGCTGCCATCAATTGCATGCTACAATTGCAGCAGTATCAACCGCAAGGTTCACAACATCTCAAGTTGCTACTATTGTCATTTCACATTAACTTAAGTAGTTATTAAATATTGGAGTCCACAAGTTTTAAATTCCTTATCATTTCAGTATTGTGAACTAACTTACTTACTAAACTACTCAGTCCCTTAACAAAATGCTTAAGAGACAATTGCCACAGCCATCCCAAAACATGGCTGAGTCCACCTTAGTTTTTGCATAAGTGAGCCAGGCTACATGTTCTAACTGCATAGCACTTGCTTTTTTTTTTTTTTGCTTTTTGTTTGGTGGGGGGCGGTTAAGTATTCTGAGTCTCACTACTTGATTGGACTTGTAGTGACCCACCTGTTTACAGCCTCTCAAGTTGGAATTACAGATCCGTGCCACCATGCCCAGTCTCAACTGCTGTCTCAGTGCGCCCTGTGATGGAGGCCCAGGCCCCTGCACTTGCTTGCAGGCACTTTAATCTGCTTAACTATTTGTCCAGTCCTAGCACTTGCTATTTAAATAAAATGTAGTAACTTGCATATTAAGGCACATGTCACCAGCCTTATGATTCTAATTTAAAATGTATTTAGACTTGAGGTTTTTTTTTTTAATTTTATTTTTTGTTTCAGAACTTTTATTTGTTTATTTATTCATTTTCATGACTGGCTCAGCCTTCCCTGAGGGCAGGGCTGGCACAGCATGTGATGCCGGGGATTGAACTGAGGTCCCTGCAGCCGCCAAGGCTTTCCTAAGCAGGCGCTTTAGACCACTGAGTCATCCTGCCGGGCCCTAGACTTGAGTTTTTTAGTTAAAAAATATTTTTAAATATTAAGGCTCTATAATAATGAAAAGTTTCACAGAATTTAGAAAAGTCCCTATATTTTAATGTATTATATTTATAGGCATAGAACAGTTTCACTGGTATACAATAAACTGTGTATCTTTTGCACTGGACACAGTTAACTGGACAAAGGATGGAACGTATAAGTAAAACTGGCTCTGAACGGGTACTTTTAACTAGAATTTATAATTATATATTTTTTAATTTTGGAAAATGTATATGAGAACATTATATTTAGGTTTAAGTTGGTCTGTGAGAGAAATTCAAGTCCAGAGAAAATAACACAATAAACATGCTGCATCAGCAAAGTCAAACTAAAGAGAACACAAGTTAACTTCTGATTACTTTCTCTTTATTGTACTTGTTCCGACTCTGGCAACTCTACTTGAAAGTCCCTAAAAGTAATGCGTCACTGAATTATTTTTGCTTAGGTTAAAAAAAAATCATGCAAAGCAATCACTGTTATTGTCAGTGTAATAACTAAGCACATACATTGAATTTCATTAAGGAGTATAAATGAAAGCAGGTACTTTACCAATATGTGAATACAAATGGTATACCTCAGACTTATTTCTCCTTTCAAGCTGTACTCTAACAATGGTGTGTACTAACACTAACAGGTTACTCTGATGCATTAATACTAAAATCTTAGACTTTCTCTCCAACTCTTCATAACTGGTCTGTCTTATGGTATTAAAGCTCAAACTATAATTATCTAAGGCCCTTCTTCCTTAAATATTTAATATGTTGAGCATTTTGTAATAACAATTTATCAAGTGTTTACTAGTGACATATCTCATCTAAAGCTTACAAAAACCTAAAGAGAGGTAGGTGCTACAATTATCACCCTTTATAGGTAAGAGTTGGCCCACTAACTTACCAATGACACAGAACTAGCTGATAAAGATCAGATCAGATCAGGTTTAAAGTTGAATATGTTGATTTCAGCATTCAAACCCTTGACTTCAGCCTTATTTCAATATAACTCGATTCTATAGAAAACACTAATGGTTCTTCTCCAATGCCTTGAATTAAGTCCACACTCTTTATCCTCTTATCTACACAGTCATTCCAAATACGGGTGCTCGCTTCTGAAATAACTCATTTTACTTATTAAAATCCAGTTATCTATGGTCACACTTCCTGTCCAATCTAATAAACTATATATACCCTGAAGTTGGTTTGAAGATGGCTTCATCACTCTCATTTACATAATACTTACTACACTATCTACAAGACAAATGTACAATAAACAGATCAAGTGAGTATTAAATTTCAGTAAGCACAATTATAAAATTTCACATATATAAAATTATAAGATTAAATATGTTAAGTTCCATTCACAGAAAAATAACCGTTTTTTAGACCTACCAGTTGAGACTCAACTAAGCCGAAAACCAAAAACATCTCAGCTCTTTAAAATTACATAATTCATTTAAGTACAGTTTTTTGTTTTGTTTTGTTTTGGTTTTTTTTCGGGACCAGGGTTCAAACTCACAACCTTGCATTTGCCAGGCAGGCACTTGTGCCATAGAGCTATGTCTCCAGCCCCCATTTAAGTCCATTTTTTAAAAAAATCATAAGCAACAATGCCGGGTGTGGTGGTGCACGCCTGTAATCCCAGAACTCGGGAGGCTGAGGTAGGAGGATCAGTGTGAGTTTGAGACCAGCCTGGGCTACAAAAGTGAGCTCAAGGCCAGCCTGAACTGCATAGTAAAACCCTGTCTCAAAAATCCAAAAAAAACAAACAAACAAACAAAAAAAAATCATAAGCAAGCTTGACAACAGTGAGATAAAAAAAATCTGGTTTTTAGAATGAAAAAAAATAAGTTTTTCAGAGACAACTCTAATACAACTTACCCTAGTAGATTGAATAAACACTTCAATAGTACTAATATATTTTTAAATTGAATCAGTTTTTGTCTTTCTATAGGCTACTGGTCAAACATAAACAGCACCTATTATTCACAGGCATTAACTTTCACCATATACATTAATTCCTTCAACAAAGATTTACTGAGTACCTTGTACATACCAGGTATAAACCCCAACCATATACAATGCTGGGAGAACACAGATAATAGCAACATAAAATCTATAGTATCTTATACGAACAAGGGAAAAATAAAGCATGAAAAGCAAGGTTTGCTAGAGAAGCACAAGGGACAGAGTAGAATTTTAAATTTAGTAGTCAAGAAAAGGCTGACTTATCAGAATGAAAATAAATGAACTAATCATATAATATCTGAGGAAGAAAAACTAAGCATGGGAAATAATAAATGCAAAGATTCTAAGGCATATTATTTCTTTTTTCTATTAAAGCAAGTATTTTTTAAACTTAGTTCAATAGATCAGCTTGGAGTAAAGACAGTGATGCACTTCACTAGGTCTATTAGGTATTGTTTTAAAATTCAAATATTGTTGGTGAGTCTTATTTTTTTTTCACTTAACAATACAAATGTAGGTTTCATACTGACACTATCTGTCACAAAAATAATTAATGACATAATGAGCAGATTGGTCTCATGATATAATGAACAGAACTCCATAACATCCAATAGCAGTCACTTCGATTTCCAAACTGGCACCAACATCAGGTTGTTATGGTTTGTATCTAGCTGTCTCACCAAGGCCTCATGCAGTCACAACTGGAGAATTTCAAAGTTAGCTGGATTATAATGTGCGAATGTAGATGGGTATAATACTGGATTAAGAGTACGGGTGTCAGCAGTCAACAGGCATGTAGCCCAGACGGACTATAAGGGGACAGAAAGAAGGCATACTTGCTGCTTCTGCTGGCACTTGCTGCTGCTGCCCCCTCCTACGCCATGCACTGGCTCTCCTCTGTGATGCCCCTTTGCCAAGCCACTCTACCTTGTAGCCAGCCAACTACAGACTACAACCTTTACAAATTGTGAGCTAAGTAAACCTTTTCTCCCTTAACCTGTGGGCATTAGGTATTTTGTCCCAGCAATGAAAAAAGTAAGACATCAGGTTAAGTTACAACAAGCTACTTTAAGCCTATTAGGATGGCACAGAGACAAACATGTACTGCAAAAGATGTGCAGAAACAGGAACCTGCATATATTGCTGGTAGGAGTGTGAAAAATGGTGTTATTCTGGAAAACATTCAAGCCATTCTTTCAAAGCCTCAGCACAGAGTTACCATATATATTACCCACCAAGTACAATCCTTAGTATAAACTACAGAGAAATAAAAGGACATATCTATATGAAAACTTACAAATGTTCATTGCAGCATTACTTATAATGGTCTCAAAATGAAGATGATTCAAATGGATAAACATTACTAGAAGGGGGTTATATTCATAAAATAGAATATTATTTAGCAATTTGAAAAAATGAAGTACATCCTATGATACGCATAAACCTTGACAGGCAGTCCACAAAGATTCACAGAGGATGTCACCGCATTATATACAATATCCAGAATGGATCTGCATGACATAAAGTAGATTTGTGTGCCTGGCAGAATGGCTCAGTGGTCTAAAGCACCTGCTTAGGAAAACTTGGGTGGCTGCAGGGACCATGGTTTGATCCCCAGCATCACATGCTGCGCCAGCCCTGCCCTCAGGGCAGGCAGAGCCGGCCATAAAAATAAATAAACAGACAAAAGTTCTGAAACAAGAAAAAAATAAAATAAATTCTTGGGGACCGGCAGGATGGCTCAGTAGTCCAAGGCGCCTGCTTAGGAAAGCTTGGAGGGCTGCAGGGACCAGATCCCCAGCACCACATGCTGCGCCAGCCCTGCCCTCAGGGCAGGCAGGCTGAGCCAGCCACAAAAAATAAATAAATAAACAAACAAAAGTTCTGAAACAAGAAAAAAAATAAATAAAATTTAAAAAAATAAATAAAGTAGTTTTGTGGTTGCACGGCGATGAGGAGTTAGGGAGAAATGAGGATGACACTAACAAATGGATTCAGAGTTTCTTTTTCAAGTAATAAAAATGTAAAATTAACTGTGGTAACTGCAGCATAAATCTGAATATGTTAAAACCCATTAATTGTTAAATGTATGAAAGTATATCTCAATAATGTTATATGCAAGAAAAAAATTAAATTATAGTCACTGTTCAACAGAAAGAATTTTAAAAATTGATTAGTTACCTGAGATTTTCGGAATGCTTCTTAAATATGCAAAACCTTTTACTTGGACGGTTACTATGAAAGCTACAGACAAAAGAAATTTTAATAAGTTTATTATATAATGTCATATTAACTTTTATTTCAAGTCTAAGCTTAAGCATCTAATTTTTAGCAAAAGATCATGATGTAAATACTGAAATATTTGTCTTCAACATTTTATCTTAAATTCAATTTTACCTTTTCCTTCGGTGTTCTTACATGACTAGTCATTAATATATGAAAAAAGAAATGCTTGAAGTTAAAAAAGCAAACAGCAAATTAAAGTTTACTAAGTATTAAAAATACTAGATTTTTACTAACAACCCCTTTTTACCAAAATTTGAATGCACTTTTTAAAATTGCTGTTCAATCTTAACCAATCTATGCAGAAGGAGAAAAACAGAATCCAAAGAATCTAGATAGCAGCATTACTTGGCCAAATGCTATTATTTACCATCTGTATATTCAAACGTGTAGAGGGCTCTTTGTAATTACTAATAGACATTGAAAAGAAAGCTACAACTCAAGAATTAAAACAAAAGGTTTCCTAAGCAGACCAGAAACTAACCAAACTTTGTAACCATTAATAGTAGCTCTTACACAAGTTTTAACTCTAATAAGAGAAGCTTGCAGTATTAGAATGCCAGGATTAGAGAGAAAGTTATGCCCAGGAGTTTCCTTTAACAGACTTTTTCACTGATACCTACCAGCATCAAGCCCAGTGCTACAGAGCTAGTCCAAAGCCTCTGGAGTGCTAGGCAGGTACTCCACCACTGAGCTACACCACCACTGAGAATCAGTAGCCTAGACACCAGCTAAACCGCTGGACTATCACAACCTCAATTACACTCCAGGAAAAGAGATATTCTAGCTAGCTATCACTTCCAGAGAACACTTCAAATGTTTTCAAATAGTCATTTTGTCAATCTAAAGGTAACTGCTATTACAGAGTTCATAAATTAAGCCAATTAATTCATACTCTTTCTACAAGAATATAAAAGTAATCCACAGTTTACAAAAAGCAAACAAAAATCTACCCTTCTTTCTATTACATCTCTACAAAGGTTACAGCAATTCAAAAATGAACTTAGAAGAAAACTCTTGGGATTACAGTATGGCAAAAAAGACAGTTATGACATAAGTTCAAAAAGTCTGCCTCTTGGCTATCTTAGCTTTCATAACAGCACACACTCTGTGTCCTTTCCAAGGTATATTTTTATCTGTTTTTCCATTTTACTTAGCCCAAGCTTTCTCTGTAAAACCATTTTTTCTCTCACTCTTAGGGTTTACCTTTACTTTTTCAAATAAACTTTGCCACCATTAAATTAAAAAAAAATTTAAATCTGCCACCTCGTTACAAAATTGTGTAAAATTATCAAACCCATTAAGCAATTC
Source organism: Myocastor coypus (assembly GCA_004027025.1). Lineage (NCBI taxonomy): Eukaryota > Metazoa > Chordata > Mammalia > Rodentia > Myocastoridae > Myocastor > Myocastor coypus. The sequence goes on along the minus strand of PVJA010028762.1, from coordinate 1,152 downwards.
TCTATAAATGCTTATTTCTCCAAAAACAAAACCTAACTACAAAATAAGACCTAGCATGATTTCTGGATAATATAAATTCTACTCCCATAATAGGCCCAGTTAAGATCCTCAGCGAGTTAGACATATTAAATGTATCTGTTGCAACATACAATGACAATGACTTTTGAAACAATATTACTATATAATCAAGTATAAATACTGACATTAATACTTAAGTAATAATATGAATTACAATAAAGTAGCCAATACCAAAGCAGGCACCTCTAAAAGAGAGTTAAAAATGGTTAGATAAACATGAACTGCCAAATGATAGCCCCGAGTACAGACATAATGCATGAACTATGTGCATGTTCAATAATCAAGACAGGGCCAGGGAGATAGCTCAGTTGAATAAGCACTTGACTGGCAAGCACAAGGTCCTGAGTTCAATCCCTGATACCACACACACAAAAGAGTGACAATAATAAAGTAAAAATAAAGAATAATGAAGACATAGCTGTGTCTAATATGAATCTTAGTAAGTCAGTATGTTCTGTGTTGTAACATATACTTAATGCACTCACATGAAATAAACATTTTCTGAATTTTGGTGCCAGCAATGTTTGCCGCTTTTTGTGGACCATCATCCTTAAATGCTATCATAAGTCTTCAAAATTAGCAATTAACTTAATGGAAATTTTGTGAAGCCCAGCCTAAGAGACTGTGCCTTGGATGAAGAATTCATGGGATAAAGGCACTGACAGCTTTGTCACCAAATCTACTACAAAGAAGTTACATGGACAAGAAGTGCTCACTGAAGGACAGAGCTACTGCTGGACAGGAGATACAGTGCCACGAAATTTAGCCCAGAATTCAGGATCTGAGAAATTTAGATGACTTGCCAGAAGATGACATAAGTGAAGATGAATACAGATTTCTGTACAGACAAACTCTACACATGAATGCAGATTGTTGTACATAAAAAAATAAGATATCCCAAGTGAGAAATACCCAGATGTATCTTTTAGAAAAAATTTTAATATAATACTTGGTCATATTTTCAAAGAAATATGGCAGGTGAAGTATGAGTAAATTATACCTCAAAAAATAACCTGACAGTGGGCCCGGCAGGATGGCTCAGTGGTCTAAAGCGCCTGCTTAGGAAAGCTTGGG
>PVJA010028761.1:0-27296 GCA_004027025.1 Myocastor coypus | reverse complement strand
TTTTTTTTTTTTTTTTTCTTTTTCTTTCTTTTTTCTATGCAACATCAATAGGGAGGTGGGTCATGCCCACACACTGCACTCTATAGAATGATTGTGAGGACAATATGCAATATGTCAACTTTCAAAGAAAAGAAGGGGGAAAAGACAAAAAAAAATGTAATGTGGATTTAGAAAGGTTAATGTTTAATTGTTTGATCAATCTTATATACCTATATGTATTAATCTAAACTGATCTGATGATGAAAATATGTAATATAACCATTGTTAAATTTAAACAGTAAAAAAATTGGAAAAAAAAAAAAAGAGCCCTGACGACCCTGAGGTTGAATGGTTTTTAAGAAACACTGCTCTTAGCCTGACTGGGCTTTACCTGACTCAGATTAGTGGTTAGGTGGGCAAAGAGTGTTAAGGAGCACTCACCCTTTTAACACTCTTAAAAAATGTCCTCCAACATATAGGTCTATACTAATGGCCTAAGTCAGTGGTTCTCAACCTTTCTAATGCTGTGACCCCGCAATACAGTTCCTGATGTTGTGGTGACCCCAAACCAAAAAAATAATTTTGATGGCTACTTCAAAACTGTAATTTTGAAAAAAAAAAAAAAAAACTGTAATTTTGCTACAGTTATGATTCGGAATATAACAAATAACATTTTACGAGGGCTTTAGGCGACCCCCAACGGAGTCGCAATTCACAGGTTGAGAACTGCCAGCTTAAGTGCTAAACCTTTCTTAACTACTCTGGCATAATTACAATAGCAACTGCTGGGTTGTGCTATTGGTGAGATGGACACTGTGTTGCCTCTGTGAAGAGGAGGAGCTGCGAATATCTGGGTTGGTCTCTGAATAACAAATTAATTCCAAAGTACCACGGCTGGTTGAACTGGGAAGACTAGTGCTACACTAAAAAGAATAGCTGCCCAATTATAACTGTGGATATTAAATTCAAGAGGTCAGAATAATAAACTATGTTCACCTGTATGTATACATTTTTGGAACTACTGTGAGTTCATGAGATTTTTTAAAAAATGTCATTCAACAGTAAAACAGAAAGTAGGTACAGGGTGTGAGAATCTGATCAGCAAACCTTGTTATTCCAACCTGGCCTGAGTGCTGCAATTACAGGTATCGGCCACCACACCTGTGTTCAAATCTTGCATCTTTATTTTTAAAAACAGTGATAGATTGAGCAAATAATTGGGCCTTCATGTCTCCAGTCCATTTTTAATTTTGAAGAGTCTCAGTAAATTGCAACATTGCTCAGGATGGGTTTAAATGTCTTCCTTAATCTCTCAGAGTGCTAGAGTCACACTGGGTGGTGTGCATTCCCACACCCAGTTTATTACGCCTTTTTCTATCCTGCTTGTGCTAACAATAACTGAACGTTTTTACTATGATTTATAGTTCTGCCTATGATTTTTTTATGTATGATGAAGTTATTTCACAAAACAAATTTTAAAGAGCTGAACCTTTTCCTATTTAACCACTTCCTGTTGCCTAAGTCTTTGTTTTTGTCAGTTTTTATATTCTCTTTTCCTACCCCTCAAACAGCTTTTTTTTTTGGGGGGGGGGCAGGGGTCAAACTCACGACCTTGCACTTGCCAGGCAGGCACTTGTGCCACGGAGCTATCACCTCAGCCCCTCATACTGGTTTTTCACTCAAATAGTCTTTCAATAAACATAACTTACTTGAATACAATCTAAATTATCCTTATTTTCCTTTATGATTAACATTCTGCTTATCCTGCTTTAAGAAGTCTTTCCACACTACAGTTATAAACACATCCTTCTGTATTATCTTTCAAAAGTTTTCTTTTACTTTGGCCTTTAAATCTAAAAGTGACCTGGAACTGACTACTGTGTACAATGTACGTCTTGGAGGTAGTGATGATACAATTGGATCTGTTTCTTCTTCAATACTATTTTCAATTCAAACTGGCTTTTAACTTTGAGGCTACTTAATATACCCTGGCCTCATTCTCCCTTCTTTCTGTATTTTTGCTTTTTCTTTCCATTTTTTTAAAATTTAAAAATTGCTTTTTTTTTTTGTCTTTTTTGAGACAGGGTCATACGATGCACTTCAGGCTGGCCTTGAGCTCACTTTTGTAGCATAGGCTGGTCTCGAACGCATACCTGATCCTTCTGCCTCAGCCTCCCAAGTGCTGGGATTACAGGCGTGCGCCATCACGCCCAGCAAAAAATTGCTTATCTTTGAATTTCACTTTCTCCCAAATACTACTTATGTTATCCTAAATGATGAAGTTAAGAAATGTCTTGCCCTTTCCTGAACCACTCAATGACCATGGAACATGAACCATAATTAGGTTCTCTTCTGTTACTACAGTTCATTAGTTTAGTTATTTTAGCCCTAAAATAGTAGACATTATTATTTCACATGATGCTTGTCTAATTTATGTGTGCTGACCATTTTCTTTTTGCTAATTATTATTTTTTTATTTTTATATTATGGCCCACCCTGAGGGTAGGGCCGGCCCAACATGTGGTGCCAGGGCCTGCAAGATGGTTCAGTAGTCTAAAGCACTTGCTTGGGAAAGCTTAGCCAACCACAGGGAACTGCGGCTTGATCACTGGTACTGACCATTTTCTTTGTGCACATTTACTTCCTAGAGCTGGCCAGTTAGCTCAGTGGACTGAAGTGCCTGCTTAGTTAGGTGTAGGGACTGGGGGTCAATCCTGGTGTGCCGCTGGTGCTAACCCCACCCCACAGGGCAGGTTGAGATGGGGTGTGGGAGGACTCATCTGTAATCCCAGCATTTGGATGGCTAAAAACAGAAGGGTCATGAGTCTGTGCAGTGAGGCCCTGTACTAATTAACAAACAATACCAAAACACATTTACTTCCTAAACCAGTTTCAGGTATTTCCTCCTTAAGTATTCCTTTATAGAAGGTTCTTTTTCTCCCTCATCTTTTTGACAGGGTCTCATTGTGCAGTTTGGGCTGGCCTTGAACTCTAGAATAGAATTTACAGGGATCCTCCTGCCTCAGCTTCCCACAGTACTGGGATTACAGACATGCACCACTATGCCTGGCTACAGAAGATTTCTTTAAGATGTGATTTTTTTTTTTTTTCTTGTTTCAGAACCTTTATTTGTTTATTCACTCATTTTTATGGCCGGCTCAGCCTGCCCCAAGGGCAGGGCTAGCGCAGCATGTGGTGCCGGGGATCGAACTGCGGTCCCTGAAGCTGCCCAAGCTTTCCCAAGCAGGCTCTTTAGACCACTGAGCCATCCTGCCGGGCCCCCAAAGATGTGATGTTAAGGGCCTGGCAGAATGGCTCAGTGGTCTAAAGCGCCTGCTTGGGCGGCTTCAGGGATTTGGTTCAATCCCCGGCACCACATGCTGTGCCAGCCCTACCCTCAGGGTGGGCTGAGTCAGCCATAAAAATGAGTGAATAAACAAACAAAGGTTCTGAAGCAAGAATGAATAAATAAATAAATAATAATAAATTCTTAAAAAAAAAAAAGATGTGATGTTAATCTTAGTTTTCTGGTTATCTTAAAATGACTCAAGACCTTTCGTTCTTGAAAAGTAATTGTGTTGGGCACACAATATTATGTCTACAGCTACTTCTCTTGTTTTCCAGGCTGCCTTGAGATGGATCTTTTCTTTTAGGGTAATCTTCCCCCCTGATTTTATCAAGGTCTTTCTTTGGCTTAAATGTTTGTGGCTTTACTGTAGTGTGTCTACGTGTTGATTCTGTAGGTGTGGAGTTCCTTTCCTTAGATTCATGGACTTTTAGTTCTAGAAAATTCTCCTTCTATCTTCATTCTCCTAATACCTGCCTCTTTTGTATTTTTCCTTTAGGTACTCAATCCTTCTGTACTTTTTAAGTTTTTTTTTTTTTTTTTTTTGGTGGGACCAGGGTTCAAACTCACGACCTTGCACTTGCCAGGCAGGCACTTGTGCCACGGAGCTATCTCCCCAGCCCCCTCCTTCTGTACTTTTACTTTTCACATCCTGTGCTATATTTGGAGGAATAGCTTCCTATCTAGTCCTTTATCTCCTTATACTAATGAGTTATATACAAAGTTTCAAATTTTAACTATTTTAAACTTATATCCTATAAAACTTTTATTTATTCATTTACTTTTGAAGATTTATTCTTTGTTGAGCATTTCAGAAAAAAAGTATCTACTTTTTTGTTCACGATTCTGGTGATTTTCCATTCTATGAAGAGAGTAACAGGCATGTGAGTGAGCGGTGGGCTGTGTAATCTAAATCTGCTGTTGATGGTTTATGCTGAATCTCATTTATGGTGGCTTTTCCTGTACCCACAGGCATGTAAGATCATTTGTTTATGAACTCCATATTTTGGTATTTCTGCTAATATGCAGTACCAACAATGCCAACTGCTTTCAGGGTACTGATTACTACAGAAGTCTGCTTCAGTTTCTTCTTAGAGGGCAGAAGTATCTCTGTGTCTTGATATTTGATTCTAAGGCATGTTGACTTCACTATACTCCACATAGACTGAACACATTCAACTAAGTTAATGAGGTGGGGGAGTTAACACATTACCTTTATTTCTTGCAAATTTGTAACATAGTAAAACCTAAACTGTTATGATTTGGATCTAAAATATCCCTCAAAATTCTGTATGTGGGCTTGATGTCATGGCTCACATCTGTAACCCTAGCACTTGGGAGGCTGAGGCAGGAAGATCACTAAATTCAGCAGCAGCCTTGGGTGAGCTCAAGATCAGCCTGAACAGGATAGTGATACTCTGTCTCCAAAAGACATTGTAGATTCATCCACTGATTAGGTCAATAGCAAACTGTGCATCAGAAGGGGGGCAGATTATTGAGGGTGGGACCAAGCAGTGTGGATTTCTGCCCCTGGCTGCTCTTCTTTCTCTTGAGTTTCCTGGATGCCATGATTGAGCACTTTTTCCTCTACTATCCTGCTGGGTGCCAACCAATCATGAAGCCAGCCATAAGCCAAAGTGAACTCCTTTATTTTTTTTTTTATAATTTTTGTTTGTTTATTTTTATGGCCAGCTCAGCCTGCCTTGAGGGCAGGGCTGGTACAGCATGTGGTGCCAGGGATCGAACCGTAGTCCCTGCAGCCACCTAAGCTTCCTAAGCAGGTGCTTTAGACCCCTGAGCCATCCTGGTGGGCCTTCTCCTTTAAATTGTGGGAGCTTTATATGTTGTCCCCTCGAGAGGAAAGACAGAGACTTACTCATACCTAAACAGGATCTACTTATAATGACAGGGTACGTCAGAAAAATGTTTGCTATACAATAGGAAATGGAACTTTTCCTATTCATTTTTTGCTTACATGGGACTACTTACTTTTTAAAGGTCAATTATGTATTTCTGGGCACTATAGGTTTTTTTGAGTAATGCATGTGTCATGCCACAGTCCCTAGAAACTCTGAAGCTGAAGTCCTCTTTTTAATTGTTTTTGTTCTTTGAAACAAGGTTTCGCTATTTGCTCTCTGATCCTCCTCCTTCAAATGATCCTCCTCCTTCGTCTTTCAAATGCTGGGATTACAGATGTGTGTATCACCAAATCTGCTTCTCTCTTTCACATATCAAACTAGATCTTCTCCACTTTATATGTAGTGCTTCCCTATCTACATGTAGGATCTTCTCTTCATCCATATCACATTTTATTTCGCTATAGCTGGACATGTTAGCATACACCTGATATCCCAGCACTCAGAAGGATCACTGAAAGTTCGAGGCCAGTTCGAGTTACATAGTGAGACCCTGTAATGCTTAAATGGTTACAATTATATCCTTTTAAGTACATAATTTTTTTTTTTTTTTTGTCTTTTTGAGACAGGGTCTCACTATGCAGCTCAGGCTGGCCTTGAGCTCACTTTTGTAGCCCAGGCTGGTCTCGAACTCGCACCAATCCTCCTGCCTCAGCCTCCCGAGTGCTGGGATTACAGGCGTGCGCCACCACGCCCGGCTTAAGTACATAATTGACTTTGAAAAGTAAACAATACCATGTGAGAAAAAAATAGGAAAAGTTTCTATTTCCTACTGTAGAGCAAACATTTCTTCCGAGGCACTCTCATTGTAAGTAGATTCTGTTTATTTTTATGTATTTTTTTACTTTTTATTTTTTGTCTTTTTAAGACAGGGTCTCGCTATGCAGTTCAGGCTGGCCTTGAGCTCACTTTTGTAGCCCAGGCTGGTCTCGAACTTGCACCAATCCTTCTGCCTCAGCCTCTCAAAGTGCTGGGATTACAGGTGTGAGCCACCACGCCCAGCTTAGATCCTGTTTGGGTATAAGTCTGTGTCTTACTTTCCTGGTGCAGGGATAGCATATCAAACAAACAAACAATTCTTTTATTGGACCTAGTGAGATAGCTCAAGGGCACAACTGCCTGCCTTGCCAGTGCAAGGTCCTGAATTCAATCCCCAGTTCCAGGAAAAAGAAAGAAACAAACAAACAAAAAAAAAATCCCATTCTTTTATTGTGCCAGATGTGGAAAACTGTTCTAGTCGAATGACATCTTCCAGCTCTTGTCAACAAATCTACTCTTTTATCATGTAAATTACCAGTATACTTAAATTGTCTATTCCCGCAGTTGTTCCACACAACAGTTTCCTTTAAGAGTAAAGATTAAATAATAAATCTTTTTTTTTTTTTTTTTTGTCTTTTTTGAGACAGGGTCTCGCTGTGCAGTTCAGGCTGGCCTTGAGCTCACTTTTGTAGCTCCGGCTGGTCTCGAACTCGCACCAATTCTCCTGCCTCAGCCTCCCGAGTGCTGGGATTACAGGCGTGCGCCACCACGCCCAGCAATAAATCATTTTTTTTATTTATTTTTATTTATTTATTTATTTTTGTCTTTTTGAGACAGGGTCTTGCTATGCAGTTCAGGCTGGCCTTGAGCTCACTTTTGTAACCCAGGCTGGTCTCGAACTCGCACCAATCCTCCTGCCTCAGCCTCCCGAGTGCTGGGATTACAGGCATGCGCCACCACGCCCGGCTAATAAATCATTTTAAAGAGTAAAATATTTCATACTCAAGGTACTACAGAAAACTGAATAAATACCCTCTACCTCAATTTGATAAAAGCCATCTAGGACAATGCAACAGCTAACATAATTCTAAATTGGGAAAACCTGATGTCTTTTACTCTCAGATCTGGTAGAAGGCAAGGATGTCCTCTGTCACCACTCCTATTCAATATAGTTCTAGAAACATCATCTAATGCCACTAGACAAGAGAGAGAAATGAAAGAATAAGAATAGGAAAAGAAGAAATCAAATTATCATTTTTGCAGATGGCATGATAATCTACTTGGAAGACCCAAAACTCCACCAAGAACCTACTAGAATTACTACACAAATTCAGTAGCATAGCAGCATACAAAGTGAACATGCAAAAATCAATAGCATTATTCTACATGGCTAACAAACACAATGAGAGAGAAATTAGAGAAACACTGTCTTTTGCAATAGTAATGTGGAAAATGAAATACTTAGGAATCAATCTAACTAAAGATGTAAAAGATCGGTCTAGGGATATAGCAATTATCTTCAATAAAGGGGCCAAAAAAGAAAAGAAAGAAAAAAAGAAAAAAGAGTAAAATACCTGTAGAACTATTGTGAGGACAATATGCAATGTGTCAAGTGTTAAAAAAAGGGGAAAAGAAAAAAAAAAGTAATGTTTATTGAAAGTGTTAATGTTTAATTGATCAAACAATCTAAACTGATGATGAGAATATGTAATATAACCATTGTTAAATTTATTTTATTTTTATTATTATTATTTTTTTTTTGTCTTTTTGAGACAGGGTCTCACTATGCAGTTGAGGTTGGCTTTGAGCTCACTTTTGTAGCCCAGGCTGGTCTCGAACTCGCACCGATCCTCCTGCCTCAGCCTCCCGAGTGCTGGGATTACAGGCATGCGCCACCACGCCTGGTGCTAAATTTAATTAATAAAAAAAAAAAAAGGTAAAATACAATAAGTGCCTGCCTCGCCAGCACTAAGTCCTGAGTTCAGTCCCCTGTTCCACAAGAAAGAAAGAAAGAAAGAAAGAAAGAAAGAAAGAAAGAAAGAAAGAAAGAGAAAAAAAGAATAAAACAGATTAAAGCCTTAGATTGCAACTTGTTCTCAAGACAACTAAATGTTTCTAGCAAATTTTAACTTTTGATAAGTGAACACTGTATTGCAATATAAGCGGTATCCGACACCATATCTCACATGATCACTTCTTCCCCTACTTGCTAAGGTTGTGGGTCACTGTCTCTACAATAACAGATTAGGGAGTTCTTATCTATAGAGGAAAAAGAAGTAGAGAAACTCTTCACTTCAAATGAGATGAAAATGTAGGAAACAGTGCAAAATTTTGTAGAAAACACCACCCAAATGAGAGTGTAGAAGTGTAAGCAATGAATCAGTTTAACCAATGTCACATTTGTATGAAATCCTCTAAACAAGGAAAAGTGTCATCAGGTAGGTTCTTTGTTAAAGCTGCACAAAAAGGGATTTTATTGAACAAATAGCAATTATGTAATAGTGTCTCATATCTCTCCTTTCTCTCCCACAAGTCACAAAAGGTTTCAAAGATGTGGGTTAATTTCTTTATATTTTGCACTTTATTATTTTGTATTATACTGCAGTATTATCACCTTTATATGAATATTTTTGGGTTATAGAAAGAATAATCTGAGTTTCCATTTTCTCTTCTAGGGAAACTCACTTTGAAACACAAGTGCTTTGGATTACAATTATGCTTCCAGAACAAATTTGATTGCAAACCAAAGTCTTATTGTACCTTTTGTTATTTTTTTTTCTTTGAGATAGGGTTTCACTACACAGTTCAGGCTGGTCTTGAACTCACAGCAATCCTGCTTTTTATCTTTGTGGGCATGTTAAAAAATACAGTGCAGGGCCAGGGAGATAGCTCAGCAGCATAAACTCCTGCCTGGCAAGAATAAGGTCCTGAGTTTGATCCCAGGTACTACTCCCCTGCTCCTGCCGCCACCCAAAGAAGATATAATGCAGAAGAGGCAGTCAATAAAGCATACTGGAGCCGGGCGTGGTGGCTCACGCCTGTAATCCCAGCACTTGGGAGGCTGAGGCAGGAGGATTGGTGCGAGTTCGAGACCAGCCTGGGCTACAAAAGTGAGCTCAAGGCCAGCCTGAACTGCATAGCGAGACCCTGTCTCAAAAAGACAAAAAAAAAAAAAAAAAAGCATACTGGGCCAGGGAGATAGCTCAGCAGAATAAGCACATGCCTGGCAAGGGCAGGGTTCTGAGTTCAATCCATGGTAGTATTAAAAAAAAAAAAAAAAAAGCTGTTAGTCAATTATCACTGATTACCTATTGATACTTAGCAGTTAATGACTAAACTCAACTAGTTACTCAATTCAACAAATACTTAGTACTGTATCAAAGTTTACAAGTCATAGTGGCATAGTGGCAGATGCCACCTGTAATCCCAGCACTCAGGAGACCGAGTCAAGAGGACCGCTGCAAACCAGTCTGGGCTATACACTGAGTTTGCAGTCAGCCTTAACTACCCAGCAAGATGTAAGACTCTAACTCAAAAAACAAAGAAACAGGGCTGGCTAGATAGCTCATCTGTCTAAAGCATCTGCTTAGGCAAGCTTAGGCAACTGTAAGGATCATGGTTTATGGTTTGATCCCCTCCCCATCTCACATGCTATACCAGCCCCACCTCTAGGGAAGGCAGAGCCGGCCATAATATAAATAAATAAATAAATAAATAAATAAATAAATAAATAAATAAATAAATAACAAAACAAACAACAACAAAAAATTAAAATTAGTAAATGTCTATGATAGTACTCTGAAATTTTACTGCTATGAAATGCTTTCCTGTTTCCCAGATACAGTCTGCCTGGATTTCCCTTTCAGACTAACATTACTGATTTTCTTTTGAGACAGGGTCTCACTATGCAGCTCAGACTGGCCTTGAGCTCACTCTTGTAGTCCAGGCTGGTCTCACTCTCACACCGATGATCCTGCCTTAGCCTCCAAAGTGCTGGGATTACAGGCATGCACCACCACACCCGGCTCAGATCTTTTATGAAGTCTTGAATACCCAGATTACACTGATCTCTCTAGGAATGAGAAATACACATTTATTCTTTTTTGTTTAATCAGCTTATAACCTATCTTCCTTTGATGTGCAATAGTACTGAACATATAGTAAGTAGCCAAAATACTTTATTATAGTACAATGTCTTAAATTTTTGTGATTTGGGGGAGAAAATAAGAATTATCATTAGACTCACCCTTACTAGGAGGTAAATGGAAGGCAGAGAATACAATTATTTCTGTATTTGGTTACCCTCAAAGGAAGAAATTAAGCAATGTTGTATGTGCTTAAGAAAATTTCTCACCACTTTAATACTGTAAAAATCTGCTTTCACATCTTTAAATCTTATTTCTTCAAACAAATTAAGGGCATAAACACTTAGGACAAACATATTCAGTTACAGCAATCCAAAGAGGAAAAGTGTTTATATACTCAGATGATGTAAAACAGAGTATTCTGAAACATACATCATTCACTATAGCACCCTAACACTACTATCGGAAACATTTTATTTAATCTATGATGCCCAAAGGAACTGCCATAAAATGTCAAGTTCTTAATTCCTAATGAGCCAAGGAAAGCCAGGGCCAATTCTTTGAAAACGTAAGTTATTTTCATATTTTTCTCATACTATAATTAAGATGAATAGTGAATATAGCAGCCAGTGAAAATATACAAAGTGTTCTTCTTTGTGGCTCTCAAAAATAAGGTCGGTGGAAAAAAAAAAAAAAAAAATTGTGGTCTGTGGAGCTCTGGGGCTCCTGAGACTCTTCTAGGGGGTATAGGAGACCCAAGCTGTTCTCACAGGAACACTAGGACATTTGTTTAAATGGTGTCCTGAAAGTCTGCCTCAGTAAGGCATACTCACAGCCGTTACATCCTTAAGTGTCACACATTCCATTTAAAATAAAACAAAACAAAAACTTAACCAGCTTTACTTTAAAACCTGCTAGCTGGGCATGGTGGTGCATGCCTATAATCCCAGCACTTGGGAGGCTGAGGCAAGATGATAGGTGTGAGTTCGAGACCAGCCTGGGCTACAAAAGTGAGCCCAAGGCCAGCCTGAACTGCATAGCGAGACCCTGTCTCAAAAAGACAAAAACAAACAAAAAACCTGCTTGATGAAGGGAAAGTTATTTGTATCAAATCTCAACCTTGAGACATAATCTATTTGACATTCAATATGGTAAAATGGGAAGAATTATACATAAAACACTTGCTGCATACTGATGTTTTAATGAACAAGGAAAGTAAAACAGTTTCAGGTCCCACACAGGTAGGCTAACCTATCTACAAAGATTATTAAAATACTCCTTCCTTTTCAACTACCTATCTATAGGTTGGTTTTGTTCATATACTTCAACCATAACAAGTATCATAATTTAACGGACACAAGAACCTATTCTAACTGTGCTTGATTAAGCCAGATTAAAGACATTTACCAAAAAAGAAACAAACAAACAAATTAACATTACTTTCTAAATGTTTGTGTTTGCATGGAAAAATCTTCCTTAAATTTTTTTGTAATGAGTATACGGTGTTTATCCTTTTTGTAGCAACTGGGATTAAACCTTGAAAATGCAAGTCAAGTGTTCTACTTTCCCAGCCTCCCCTTTCCACACCACTCTCTTACATTTTATTGAAATGGGTCTTTCCCAGGTTGGTCTGGAACTTGCCATTCTACTGCCTTAGCCTCCCAAGTAGCTAGGGTCATAGGCATGCACCACTGCGTATATAGCCAAAAATACTTAGGAAAACTATTTACTACCTATCTATAGATCTTCTCCACTACAGACAAGTAAGGCCAAATGAATTATTAAAAGCAAAGTACCATTTGACTGATATTTTTATGCAGAAGTGTTTTCTGTATATTTCCCATTCTATCACATTGAGTATTAAATAGATATGTCACAAGAAATAGCATTTACCCCTATTTTTCCTGAGGCCCACCCCCCAAATACGGTATCTTCCTCTCCCTGGTATAAGAAACCTTATCTGAATTTCACAGAAATTATATCCTTGCTATGTTCTTTGTAGGGTCCTAGCACCTATGTGTGCTTTCCTAGACTCTACAATTATGCTCATTTTTAAAAACTTGTGTCCTCTATGCCTCTTTAAATCCCTTTAGAGTTCCTAAGCTTTCACTATTTCCTGAAAAGTGACAGATGGATCTAGAACCATCCCTCTTTGCATATATAGGTAGTGTTTGAAAGACCTCTGGAAGCTCAAAATACCTAGCCTTTTAGTTTTAGGGCTACTGATGCTTAATTATCCCCAACTATTCAGTCACTGGGGCTTACAAAATGGTGCTACTTTAATCCTGCCATTTCTCTTTTATTTATTAGTCATAATTCACTTGTAAAGTATTTTGTCCCTGGGGCCTGGTGGGATGGCTCAGTGGTCTAAAGTGGCTGCTTGGGGAAGCTTGGGCAGCTTCAGGAACAGCGGTGCGATCCCCGGCACCACATGCTGCGCCAGCCCTGCCCTCGGGGCGGGCTGAGCCGGCCATAAAAATGAGTAAACAAACAAAGATTCTGAAACAAGAATAAAAATAATAAACAAAAAATAAACAAATAAATAAAAAAGTATTTTGTCCTACATTCATTCTTTGGTTCTCCATTGGGCCTATTCACATCAAAAAGGCAAGATAGCTGGGCATGGTGGCACATGCCTGTAATCCCAGTACTTGGGAGGCTGAGGCAGGAGGATGAGTTGAGACCAGCCTGGGCCACAAAAGTGAGCTCAAGACCATCCCTGAACTCTACAGTGAGACCCTATCTCAAAAAGAAAAAAACAAAAACAAAAACAGGTAGATGAACAACTTGTACTCTGAACAAATACCACGAAGACAAACATATGCATTATGTTAATTATTATGGCTGTTCTACTAATGTGTTTTGAAAGTGTCTCATTTTTTATTAAAATGTAATAAAAAATACAAAAACTATTTTACTAAACATTTATTAATATTTTTAAAAATTCTTCAAGGCCTATCCTATAGTTTTCAAAACAAATTTAATTAGCTTGGTTCATAAAGCACATGATTTTGTCACTTAGGCCTATATCTTGCCACTCTATTACCCTTCGATCTTTTGGGGCAATATATAATCTTTAAAAGTTGTTTGGGTGCTGAGTATTCTTCAGTAGTACAGCCCTTATCTAATATGGGCAAAGCCCCAGCACTCAAATAAATAAAAGTTATATATGATTTCAATATGGTTAACAGGGCCTAACTCATCCAAGCATAAGCTATTTTTGTAAGTGTCTACTTCAAGGTGCTATTTTCCTGACACAACACTATAAAAATTATCCATTAGCCAGATGCATTTGGGAGACTGCGGTAGGAGGACTACAGTGAGTTTGTGTATAGCCTGGGCTATATCAGCAAATTCAAAGTTACCCTGCACTACATAGTGAGACCTTGTCTCAAAGAGAAAGAAAGAAAAAAAGAAAGGAAGGAAGAAAGGAAGAAAGAAAGAAAGAAAGAAAGAAAGAAAGAAAGACTGACTGAGCCAGGTTTCATGATGTACTCCTGTAATCCAGGCACTCTAAATTTAAACCCAACATGGGTTAGTAAGAGTCCCTATCTGAAAGTAAAGACAAAGGGCTGGGATGTACCTCAACATGAAGGCCCTGGGTTGAGTCCCAGGAAACAGAAATCCACCAGAAATAAAGCCAAGCACTTAAAGACAAATATCACACGTTCTCATTTGTATGCAGAAGCTTAAAAAGTTGACTGCATAGAAACAGGAGAGAAGACAAGTTGGAATAGTAATGGTATGAAAATAAAATAAATTCTATTCTTTTTTAACATAGCACCATATGAATAGCTTACTGCAATTTATTACATATTACATAAAGAACTAAGGAATTATCAAAATCCACAGATGATTCCTGAAACAAAGAAATGGTAGCTACACAAGGTGGTACAAGCCTGTAATCCTAGATGCTCATGAAATAGAAGCTGGAGGATCATAGGTTTGAGGTCAGTCTAGGCAATTTAGCAAGACTGTCTCAAAACAAAATTAAAAGGTGGATGTGGAGGGCCAGCCAAATAGCTCAGTGGATTAGAGCCTGCAAGCAGGCGTAGGCGCTGTGGCCTGCTGTGCTGGCCCTGCCGCCAGGGCACACTGAGACAGCAATTGAGACCACAGATGGTGGTGTGTGCCTGTAATCCCAGCTCCTGGGAGGCTGTAAACAGTTGGATCACTATGAGTCTGATCTAGTACTGAGACCTTGAATACCCTGTAGACCCTTTCCTAAAATAAAACAAAAAAAACAAAGGCAGAGCCAGGCGAGGTGGCGCATGCCTGTAATCCCAGTACTCAGAAGGCTGAGGCAGGAGGATCCCTGAGAGTTCAACACCAGCCTGGGCTACCAAAGTGAGCTCAAGGCCAGCCTGAACTGCATGGTGAGACCCTGTCTCAAAAAAAAAAAAAAAAAAAAAAAAAAAAGGCAGATGTGTTAGGGTATACTGGTAGTGGTTGGCTAGCATGTTTGAAGTTATATGTTCCATCTTTAGTGTGTACCAGTGTATGTTGGGGGAGGGGGTGGTGATAAATGTTTAAGGAGATACAAATGTTAATTACCCTAGTGTAATCAGTAAATGTGAATATATGTATTAAATTATCACAGGGAACTAAGTAGTTATCGTGTCAGCAAAAAATTTTGCAAGAAATATCGAATAAAAACCTCCAAATCAGTTACTGAAGGAAAACAATGGCAATACTCTATGAGCAAAATCTAGGTCTATTTTTTAAGCCACAAAGGATATGTAAGGATGGGGTCTGGCAGGATGGCTCAGTGGTCTAAAGCACCTGCTTAGGAAAGCTTGGGTGGCTGCAGGGACTGAGGTTCGATCCCCGGCACCACGTGCTGTGCCAGCCCTGCCCTGAGGGCAGGCTGAGCCGGCCATAAAAACAAACAAACAAACAAAAGTTCTGAAACAAGAAAAAAAATAAATTCTTAAAAAAAAAAAAAAAAAAAAAAAAAAAAAAAAAAAAAAAAAAAAAAAAAAAAAAAAAAAAAAAAAAAAAAAAAAAAAAGAATGTGTAAGGAGAAAAATAATACAAGGACTACATATGAAACTATTACATTTTATTATCAATTTCAAGTTTTCTAAAGGGATTATTTTTCATGCTCCTAGTAAAAAGAATTATGCAGGGGCCTGGGGAGATAGCTCAGTGGCATAAGTGCCTCCTAGAAATCACAAAGTCCTGAGTTTAATCCCTGGTACCAAAAAAAGAATTATGTAAACAAAAATCATGTGTTTACCAAAATGAGATACAAATAAAACTCTCCCAAAAAGATCATTTCCAGACAGCAGAGTAATTATCCTAACATTTAAAAGTATAATAACAGATTTAGAATGCCCATGCTCCTCATTCTTGTTAAGAAACACAGGTAAAACCTCAAGTACTATTTGAGTGTTCCTTAATCTAGGATCTTGAGATAAAATCTCATTGCCTTAATAGCATTTTATTTTTTCCTATGGGCACTTAAAAATAATGCATTTTGGGGCCAGCCAGATAGCTCAGTGGATTAAAGTGCCTGCTGAGGAAGATGAAGGGACTGGGTTTGATCCCGTGTGGAGACCCTGTCCTGCTTTTGGGCACACTGAGACAACAAATGAGACTAGATAGCCTGTAATTCCAGTACTCGGGAGGCTGAAACCCAGGAAGGATCCCTACAAGTCCAATCTGTGTAGTGAGACCCCATAGACCCTGTACTAAGTACATAAAAAATATATATATAAAACTGAGGAACTTAGATAAATACAAACGTTAGCCGGGCATGGTGGTGCACACCTGTAATCCCAGCACTTGGGAGGTTGAGGCAGGAGGATCGGTGCAAGTTCAAGGCCAGCCTGGGCTACAAAAGTGAGCTCAAGGCCAGCCTGAACTGCACACTGAGACCCTGCCTCAAAAAGACACACACAAAAAAATGAGTGAATAAACAAAGGTTCTGAAACAAGAAAAAAATAAATAAATAAAATAAAAATTAAAAAAAAAAAAGTCTATAGTGAGGTTTGAAAGATACCATTCGCCTTTAAAAACGGGCCACAGAAAGGCCAAGATAGTGGTGCATGTCTGTAGTTCCAGCATTTGGGAGGCTGAGGCAGGAGGATATGGGGGTGCTATATAATAACCAAGCTGGGGCTGGGGAGATTGCTCCGTGGCACAAGTGCCTGCCTGGCAAGTACAAGGTCGTGAGTTTGAACCCTGGTCTGGGGGGGAGGGGAATCTATTAAACTATATAATAACCAAACTGGAGAAAACTCAGCAAGAAAGACTCAAGCAAAGCCGGGTGTGGTGGTGCACGCCTGTAATCCCAGCACTCGGGAGGATGAGGCAGGAGGATAGGTGGGAGTTGGAGACCAGCCTGGGCTACAAAAGTGAGCTCAAGGTCAGCCTGAACTGCATAATGAGACCCTGTCTCAAAAAGCAAAAAAAAAAAAAAAAGAGAAAGAAAGACTCAAGCATTATCTTATTTTTCTGAAAATGTAGTAATAAAGGTTTAATCAAAATGGGAACTCAGCCGGGCGTGGTGGCTCACGCCTGTAATCCCAGCACTTGGGAGGCTGAGGCAGGAGGATCGTTGTGAGTTCGAGACCAGCCTGGGCTACAAAAGTGAGCTCAAAGCCAGCCTGAACTGCACAGTGAGACCCTGTCTCAAAAAAAAAAAGGGAACTCAATTTAAAATTATTATTTTCTTTATAAATTACTTGACCTCTAAAGATTCTTTTACCTATATAACATTTCTACTAGTAATTATCAATTTGAACATAATATATAATAAAAGAGGAATAAACATACCAAGAATCAGGCACTGATTTCCTTCTTGGTTCAGGGAACTTGAGTTTCTGCTTGATCCTTTGTATCTTAAGTTATTCATCAGTGACTTGGAGGGATTTTAGCAAACTTTTCAATAAAAACTCAAGTCCCTTCCAGGTGCTGACAACTGACAGCTGGGACAGCTGGAGACAAGGTAGTGGCAAGGAGCACTGATGGGAACAGAAGGACACAATTATGAGCTCCTTCAAGAGCCTAAGGCCTAGATAAGTAGTTTGAAAAGTATACTAGACCTCACCTGTATGATGGAGTCTGCCAGCAAAATGTCAATTCAAAGCCTTTCCCACTGCTCACATAAGGGCTAAGAGGTATACTCAAGGTATACTCATCTGGGTAGAAGAGAGATCAAAAGTGGTTTAGCTTGAAACATAGCAGAATGGGCCAGCCAGATAGCTCAGTGGAGTAAAGTGCCTACTTAGGCAGACACAAGGAGCGGGGTTCAGTCCCTGGTGTGGTGTGGTGTGCTGCCCTGGCCCCAGGGGCTGCTGAGATAGAGACTGAGACTGGGTGTGGTGACGTGCATTTGTCATCCCACCACTTGGGAAGCTGAAAACAGGAGAATCACCACAAGTCCGATCTACACAGCAAGACCCTGTAGACCCTGCACTTAAAAAGAAAGAAAAAAAAAAGCAGATCAAGATGTTTTAAAATGCAAGCTGGACGTGGTGGCTCACGCCTGTAATCCCAGCACTCGGGAGGCTGAGGCAGGAGGATTGGTGCGAGTTCGAGACCAGCCTGGGCTACAAAAGTGAGCTCAGGACCAGCCTCAACTGCATAGCGAGACCCTGTCTCAAAAAGACAAAAAAAAAAAAAAAAGATGTTTTAAAATGCAGATTCATGGCTGGGGAGATGGCTCAGTAGAATAAACACTTGCCTGGTAAGCTCAAGGACCTGAGTTCAATCCCTGGTTCCACAAAAAAAAAAAAAAAAAAAGCAGATTCAGTTTCAAAACTGGACTCAAGTGTGTTTTGGAAATGCACTTCACAAATTAAAATAAGACAGATTTGTCTATTCAATCAATATGAAATTTGTATATGCTCTATGGTGATGATGTACATTTACTGATGTTACTGTAAACATTTTTTGGCCATGTTAAAAATTTCAGAACATACGTGCGCTTGAAATTTTTTTTTGAATTTTTTATTTTATTTATTATTTTTATTCTTATTTCAGAACCCTTGTTTGTTTATTCACTCATTTTTATGGCCAGCTCAGCCCGTCCTGAGGGCAGGGCTGGCGCAGCATGTGGTGCCGGGGATCGAACCACGGTCCCTGAAGTCGCCCAAGCTTCCCCAAGCAGGCGCTTTAGACCACTGAGCCATCCTGTCGAGCCCCTAGGCTTGAAATTTTTTTTTTTTTTTTTTTTTTTGGCGGGACCAGGGTTCGAACTCACGAACTTGCACTTGCCTGGCAGGCACTTGTGCCACGGAGCTATCTCCCCGACCCCTTAGGCTTGAAATTTTTGAGAGCTTATTGTGTAAGGGATTAAAAAGTTAAAATATAAGCTAGGCACAATGGCACATTCCTGTAGAGCCATCTACTCAGAAGGCGGGGGCTGTAGGATCACCAAGTCCAGGACCAGCCTAGACAACTTAAGGAGACCCTTAAGTTGGCTAGGGCTTTAGCTAATGGTAGAGCACTAGCCTAATATGCTCCAGGCCCCAAAGTTCCATTCATAGTATCCAGTCTGAATGAATGAATAAATGAATGATACAACTAGATTTAATTTGGTTGGTGAGTCTGTCAAGAGTGACTCAGACAAAAAAAAAAAGTCGGGTGTGGTGGTGCACGCCTGTAATCCCAACACATGGGAGGCTGAGGCAGGAGGATCAGTGTGAGTTTGAGACCAGCCTGCTACAAAAGTGAGCGCAAGGCCAGCTGAACTGCATAGGAAGAGTCTGTCTCAAAAAAAAAAAAAAAAAAAAACAAAGAAGAGAGAGTGACTCAGAGGCTGATGACAGCAAGTCTGGACTTTGCCACTTTGCCAGGGTTAGTGAAGAGCCTAGCAAACCATTCAACTCTGTTTACCTTTCAACTCACACCTTGAATTTTGCCCTAAGCATCACTACTCTACAAAGGGTAGACATTATTCCTCCATTTCAAATTAAAAAAGAACAAAAACAGAACACTACCCACATAGCAGTGCATCATTCCACATTGGACACTAATAGGATTACATGAATCTAAGAAGTTCCGATTTGGGAACTGCCATTTAAAGTGAAAGCAAATTAAACTGAAGAATTTGAGTCTTCAGTATGCTAATACATGTCATGAATTTCTAAGAGAGATTCAACATGTTGCTTTCTATTTTAATTCTATGACCAATGAGCCATGAAATACTTAAGAAATGCTGCTTTTGTAGTCTCACAAAAGATGAAGGTTCATGAAAGTTTGGGGATTAATCTTTTGAGATCCTTAGGCTCTATTATTTGATCCTTACAGTAACATTAGTGACAAATGCATTGCACTTTAAGGGCAGAAATCTAGTGACCTGCATGTTGTTTGGGACTACAGATTCTGAGACCAAAATTGCCTTTGCGAAACAAAACTGACTTTCATCTATTAGACATAAAGAAAGGCCACGGTGGAAGGTATATCTAAATGGCTGCTAATTAGAATCATTTGGCAGTTCTGATTTTAAAAATCAAGTCATGCTGGGCGTGGTGGCCCATGCCTGTAATCCCAGAACTTGGGAGGCTGAGGCAGGAGGATCGGTGCAAGTTCGAGACCAGCCTGAGCGCTACAAAAGTGAGCTCAAGGCCAGCCTGAACTGCATAGCGATCAAAAAGATAAAAAAAAAAAATCAAGTCACTACTACAAAAATTTTGACTTGGATCTGGTGGTATAGTTCACTGGTAGAGCACTTGCTTATTATTAGCACTTGCTTTTTTAGAGGCCTGGGGCTCATTCTCCAGGACCAAAGAATAAAATATAACTTCTTATTCTAGGTATCATGGGTTTGAAATTATTCTAATGAGACAGGATTAGAAGGGGGGTGGATAGGAGGGACAGAGCATGCTTTTAAGAGGATGAAGAGGAAGGGCTGAGGACTCCAGCCGCCCCTGCAAAAGAGTATCGGTACTGAGTCCACAATCACATCCCTGAGAATTTTTTTAAAAGAATTTTTTATTATTTATTTATTTTATTTTATTTCCTGTTTCAGAACCTTTGTTTATTCACTCATTTTTATGGCCGGCTTAGCCCGCCCTGAGGGTAAGGCTGGTACAGTATGTGGTGAGGGGATCCAACTGCGGTCCTTGAAGCCACCCAAGCTTTCCCAAGCAGGCTCTTTAGAACACTGAGCCATCCCGCTGGGCCCTGAGAATTTAACATCTTTTTTTTTTGTCTTTTTGAGACAGGGTCTCGCTATGCAGTTGAGGCTGGCCTTGAGCTCACTTTTGTAGCCCAGGCTGGTCTTGAACTCTCCCCAGTCCTCCTGCCTCAGCCTCCCTAGTGCTGGGATTATAGGCATGAGTCACCACGCCCGGCTCTTAATATCTTTTGTATCTTTCATATATGCAGTAGGACCTTATTATTACAACAGTGCAGATCTGGGCTCAAATTACTACTCCATAAATTACTGCCTGTGTTGAAGTTGAGTGCTTCAGATTCCTCTTCTATAGATTGACAATCATAATAATATATACCTGATTTTGTTGTCCTGAGATTTAAATTCAGTAATATTTTAAAGCATTTAGCAAAATGCTTGATACATACTACAGGCTTAATAAATAATGCTTCACTGTTATTCTTGGTAAGTCTTTCCAATGATGAGCAGCAATATAACTATTGAGACGAAAAGGTCCCCAGAGGTTTGTTTGCATAAGAGTACTGCACAAAAAGCTTCTGAAAAGGAATCCTAAAATAGGATAATATTTACAGTCACCAAAAAATGAGAACAAGTGACAGATGGGACAGGTAGGTGAGTTGGTCAGTCAAGATCCTGCCCCAACTCTACTGCATGGATAAGGAAACTAAAGCTCTGAAAGTTAAAATTATTTGTCTACTAACATGGATTAAAGTTTCAGCCTTGTTTCAAAAATTCAATGGTTCTTCCACTAAACCATACTGTTTAAAAAACAAACAAAAAGAACTCCCTTTAAAATCTTAGCTATGAAGGAAAAAAAAAAAAAAAAAAAATCCTAGCTATGAGGAGAAAGTAAAGAGCCAAGCTATTCTATAAAAGTAAGTATGAGTTGTATTTATCTGCATTTAGTGGAAAGGAGGGACTATTCGGGAGGGTATATGTATTATTTATTTATTTATTTGTTTGTTTATTTATTTATTTTCTTGTTTCAGAACCTTTGTTTGTTTATTCACTCATTTATACGGCCAGCTCAGCCCGCCCCAAGGGCAGGGCTGGCACAGCATGTGGTGCCAGGGATCGAACCGCAGTCGCTGCAGCCGCCTAAGCTTTCCCAAGCAGGCGCTTTAGACCATTGAGCCATCCCGCCGGGCCCTTGGGAGGGTATATGAATTCTCATTGTTGTGTGACTATGGGCAAAACCCTTGAAGCTTGTGTGTGTGTGTGTGTGTGTGTGTGTGTGTGTGTGTGTGTGTGTGTTCTGACACAAAAGGTCTTCAGTAACCTGGGCTGGTCTTGAAGTTGCCATTTTCTTGCCTCAGTCTCCCACGTATGCTGGAATTATAGGTATCCACCATTGCATGCTTAGTTAAGGATGCATTTGTAAAGTAGCTTGAGATTTTTGGTTCCAGTGATATGGCAACCCTGTTCACATCAAGCTTTCCTGCCACAAATACCTATAGCTAGCCAGGCCATTGTGGCACACATCTGTAATCCTGGCACTTGGGAGGCTGAGGCAGGAGGATTGGTGTAAGTTCAAGACTAGCCTGGGCTACAAAAAGTGAGCCCAAGGCCAGCCTGAACTGCATAGTGATATACTGTCGCAAAAAAGAAAACAAGAAAAAAGGAAAACAAACAAGCTATAGCTGCTATTTAAATAATAGAGGTGCCGGGCATGGTGGCGCACGCCTGTAATCCTAGCACTCGGGAGGCTGAGGCAGGAGGATTGGTGCGAGTTTGAGACCAGCTACAAAAGTGAGCTCAGGACTAGCCTCAACTGCATAGCGAGACCCTGTCTCAGAAAGACAATAAATAAATAAATAAATAAATAAATAAATAAATAAATAATAGAGAAATAAAAAAAATAATAGAGAAATACTTTTATTTTTTTAAATGCTGAAGTGGTACATATGTATGTATGTATGTTATGGCTAGTTCAGCCTGCGCTGGGGGTGGTGCTGGCACAGCATGTGATGCCAGGAATCGAACAGCAGTCCCTGCAGTTGCCTAAGCTTACCTAAGCAGGTGCTTTAGACTGCTGAGCTATCTCACCAGCCCAAGAAATACTTTTAAGTGCAAGGCTAAAGAGTAGGGGAAATCAACTAGGGCTGGAAATTAAGAAACCAAAAACAACATAGTAGCCATGAATGCTGACCTGTGGACTATCCCAGAGAAGATGGGAATGCTAACTTGGGAGTCTGGTAGACTAGAGCCTTATGTGCTGACATCTTTGCAAGGACAACAGATGCTATAAACCACATTAGTAAGGAATTGGACTTGATTCCTTAGGGCTTCTTTTTCTTCTAGTACAGGGAATAGAATCAAGGGTCTCACATATGCCAGATTAAGTGTTCTACCACTGACCTACATCTCAGCCTAGGAATTATTAATTTACACTAAAAAATAAAGTACTGCAATGAAAAGGGTTTAAAATATAATGATTCTAAGCTTTAAAACCTGTCTACCAGTTTAGAGAAACAAGAAAGCTTGTCTATTTTGAATTCTGGTATAGGAAAAATCGAAACTTCCTGAGAAATCTGTAACTAAGGACAGAAAATCACACCCTGGTTCAGGAAATTACAGATCAAGAAACTGCAATATAAATTGCTTTTGAGACAATGACCCTTCTGTGCCAGGTGGGATTGAACGCAAAACTCTCTGAAAAGGTGTGTCAATCCAGGCAGGCCACAAAGTTTCCAAAGATAAAAGTTGTATTTGAGTTTAGCTCATAATTCAAGACTTCAATAAATTCAATAGAATCACAGAGATAAATATAAATGTTCAATTAAAGTTTACCAGATGCTGTGAAGAAGATTTTTTTTTTTTTTTTTTTTTTTTTTTTTGGTCTTTTTTGAGACAGGGTCTTACTATGCAGTTCAGGCTGGCCTTGAGTTCACTTTTGTAGCCCAGGCTGGTCTCGAACTCTCACAGATCCTCCTGCCTCAGCCTCCTGAGTGCTGGGATTACAGGCGTGCGCCACCACGCCTGGCTTGAAGAATATCTTTATGAATAAAGATGAAATAAAACACTAAAAGTGGAAAATTAGCCAATGAAACCAAAAGCTGGTTTAGCAGTTGAATAATCATATTTATACAGTAAGTTAGTGAACTTAAAAAGAGAAGAGAAATACAGACATGAAATATGAGAAGACATATACAAGAGACAAAGACCTAACATACGTCTAAAAAGTTTCAGAAAAAGATCTGTAATAATAGTGTTTAAAAAAGATGTCTGTAGTCGGACGTGGTGGCTCACGCCTGTAATCCCAGCACTCGGGAGGCTGAGGCAGGAGGATTGGTGCGAGTTCGAGACCAGCCTGGGCTACAAAAGTGAGCTCAGGACCAGCCTCAACTGCATAGCGAGACCCTGTCTCAAAAAGACAAAAAAAAAAAAAAAAAAAAAAAAAAAGATGTCTGCATCTTGTACTCTGAACAACTAAAGACAACAATATGCAATGTATAATTGGAGGGGGGATCTTTTTCAGACAAGGTTTCATTATACAGCTCAGGCTGGCCTTGAGCTCACTTTTGCTCAGGCTGGTCTTGAACTCACAGTGATTCTCCTACCTCAGCCTCTCCCAAGTGCTGGGATTACGGGCATGAGCTGCCATGCCCGAATTCAATGTATTATTATAACTGTCCTACTAACCTGTTTTGAAACTATCTTCATTGTTATTTCTCACTAAAATAAAATAAAAAATAAAATTAAAAACTTTCAGAAGGATGTACCAGAGAGATGGCTCAGTGGTCTAAAGTGCCTGCAGAGGAAACTTAAGGCAAGCACTGCAACCGCTCCTTGATCCCTGGCACATGCTGTGCACCCCCACCCCAGGGCGGGCTGAGCCAGCCATAACACAAACAAATAAATGAGATTTAAGAGAAATAAATTTTAAAAATCTTAAAAAAAAAAAAAACCTTTCAGAAGGGTAGAGAATGGAAAACATAACCAAAGAACTCTCAGAAGGGCATAAAACCCACTATGTCTCAAGTTTAGTAAATGCAGGACCTAGTAAACAGTAATAAAAACAACCCTACCTGAAACAACTTTGTAGTCAAATACAAAAGATTTTAAAGAGGGGGCTAAGTTATTATCCAAGCTGAGAAGTGTACCTGCGACGATGCTAAACCAAGTAAGTCCCCATGACAACAGGTCAATTGGGACTTCTCTAGATTGTCCTGGTCATGCATGATACAGGTCACTCTACTAAAAACATAAGGGGAGTGACCTCAGACTTGTTTAGAACTAAAGACAATGACTCTTCTGTGCTGTAAAACTGAGAGCTAGGCAAAAACATTTTCAGACAAAACCGGACTAGGTTATATGCAAGACCCTTGCTAAAATAATTATTAAGGATTCACATATCTGAAAAAAGGAAGTCCGGGGATGGAGGCACACCTCAGTAATCCTAGCGCTTGGGAGGAGGCAGATCCTGTACTATAAAGTGAGTCAAGGCCAGCCTGAACTACATATAGTGAGACCCTGTCTCAAAAAGACAAAATAATTTTTAAAAAATAAGAGAAGGAAATGTATTCCAGAAGGACAATACTGAGATTAAGAAGTAACAACTTTATGATTATGTCAACAAATTAGAAAATTTTGAAAAAGTAAAAATACTTATAGAGCTGGGCATGATGACACAAACCTATAATCCCAGCACCTGGAGTGCTACAGCAGAGGATCATTGTGCGTTGGAGGCCAGCCTGGGCTACAACATGAGATGAAGGCTTGCCTGAACTGTATAGTGAAAACTCTATCTCAGAAAGACAAAAAAAAATTTTTTTAGACAATTGTTAACTTCTCACAAGTAAGAAAACCTGAATAGATCCAATGTTATGCTTTATGTCTAGTTGTTCCCCGAAAGCCTCATGCAGTCATGGGGCAGACTTCAAGAGGTTGTGATTAATTCATGATTCAAAACTGGGATTATGGTTGTGAGTACTGCTGTGATTAAGGGTGTAACTACACGCTAGGTATGGACTGAAACCTCCACAAACTGTGAGTTAAATCAATCTTTCCTTCCTTAATTTTGGGTGTTGAATGTTTTGTCCTGACAAGACAAAAGTAACCAAGGCAGCTCCATGTTCCAAAAATGGGGGCTGGGGATGTCAGTGGGTCAGTTGGGGGAGGGGGGTCACAGCTAATATGAACATGCACCAAAAATACTGTAAAAATCACCAGCAGCCTACGTGTAGAGATAAAACATAAGGGTTTGAACATGGGTTTCACCTTTATAGTACTAACAGGTAATAAATCATCTTAGGGGGTGGCACTTTATTCAAAAGTCTCCAGCATTATTATTATTATTATTATTATTATTTTTTTTTTTTTTCCCTTTGGTGGGACCAGGGTTCGAACTCACAACCTTGTACTTGCCCAGCAGGCACTTGTGCCTCGGAGCTATCTCCCCAGCCCCTGCCAGCATTATTTTTTTTAAAGTTTTTAAAAATTTTTTAGTAGCCAGGTGTGGTGCCACACACCTGTAACCCCTGCACTTGGGAGGCTGAGGCAGGAGGATCAGTTTGAGTTTGAAACCAGCCTGGGCTACAAAAGTGAGCTCAAGGCCAGTCTGAACTGCATACTGAAACCCTGTCTCAAAAAGACAAAAATAAATAAATAAATAAATAAATAAATACTTTTAAATAAGAAATAACATTGAGACAGTTTTCAAAACACATTAGGACAGCCACAATAATTGATACAATGTATGTTGTTGCATTCATAGTAGTTGTTCAGAGTACAAGACGCAGACATAACTTTTCTAAACACTATCGGTACCAATATTTCTTCTCACTGAACTAAAAGTAGTTGTACAGATAGAGCAATAGTCCATGATAGTAGTGGCTTATCTGCAGAACTGGCAATGTCAAAAGCTGTTGACTTGAGCCTTTTACAGCTCAGCACACTAATCTAGCTTTACTTTTTCTGCCTCATGGTTAAACTTTTCTGCTGGGTGGTTAAGTCCAAGTTAAAACAAGTCCTAAATAACAAAACATGTAATTTTCGTACCGGACAAGGTCAGTCAAATCCCCTCAACATTTACCTTGAAACCATGTATAGCATTTTGGAGAACTTTTGTGTCAGTGTCTGGATGAGTCATGGTCATTGCTTGACCAGCTGTCTCTCTGTGAAAGCCTGAGAGAACGTTTTCTCTCTAGGTGACTCTCCTTAGCACGTTATACATCATTGATTCCTTTCCTCTGTGATCCCATAATCTCTTTGAACACAAACTTTGGGACACCACTGAGTTATAGGATGTTACAGTACAGGTTCTCTTCTGTCCTAAGTCCTCACTGACCTTGAAGGGCTAGGGCCAAAATATTGGCTAACATTGTAGCCCTTCTTTTTCTCTAATTTTTGGCCTGCAAACATAGGTATTTAACCCTCTAGAAGAGAAGCTTAGTGATACTATTACTCTATAACATAGGTACTTGAGCATCATCACAGTCTTTCTAAATATTAAAAGCCTTAGACTTAACATGAAACTGGGATTTTGCATCAATCATTAACATTCTAATAAAGCCCTATAGAATGCATTTTTATAAATTGTTACGCTTTTTTACACAAAAATTTAGAACTCTTAGCATATACAAAATTGTAGCCACCCAATCCTATGGCATTTTTCCTTGTCTCGTTTTCTTTTTCTTTTTTTTTTTTGGCTTTTTGAGACAGGGTCTCACTGTGCATGGTTCAGGCTGGCTTTGAGCTCACTTTTGTAGCCCAGGCTGGTCTCGAACTCGCAGCGATCCTCCTGCCTCAGCCTCCCAAGTGCTGGGATTACAGGCGTGAGCCACCACACCTGGCCTCGTTTTCTTTTTATTTTATTATTATTATTATTTTTTTTTTCTTGTTTCAGAACCTTTGTTTATTCACTCATTTTTATGGCCGGCTCAACCCACCCCGAGGGCAGGGCTGGCGCAGCATGCGGTGCCGGGGTTCGAACCGTGGTCCCTGAAGCTGCCCAAGCTTCCCCAAGCAGGCGCTTTAGACCACTGAGCCATCCCGCTGGGCCCTCTTGTTTTCTTTTTAATTACCCTTTTAGCCGGGCGTGGTGGCTCACGCCTGTAATCCCAGCACTCGGGAGGCTGAGGCAG
>PVJA010028760.1:0-27137 GCA_004027025.1 Myocastor coypus | reverse complement strand
AAAAAAAAAAAAAAAAAAAAAAAAAAAAGATACTATAAACAAAACTAAATGAATAATAGAACAAGGGAAAATGTCTGCTTCATCTATAAAGAATTTTATCTGAGAAAGTAGAAAATCCCTACAAATTCAAAAGAAAAATTGGCAAAAAAAAAAGAAAAAGAAAAATGCATTGCAAGCAAGAAGTAAATACATAGTCAATAACCGTCTATTTTAGAGGGACAGGGAGATAGCTCAGTGGATTAAGTGCTTGCCTGATTTCAACCCCCTGGTACCACAACACACACAAACACACACACACACAGAAACACACAAAGCTTTGGGCATTCACGAGTTGCTCTGACCTTCTTGAAGGAAGCACTAAGGCCTCCAATTTTAAAAAGTCAAACATGCGGGCTGGGGAGATAGCTCCATGGCACAAGTGCCTGCCTGGCAAGTGCAAGTGAGTTTGAATCCTGGTCCCGCAAAAAAAAAAAAAGTCAAACAGTGTCAAGTGCCCCAAGAAAAAGGATGAGTCCTAAACGAGAGCTGACTGAAGAGCAGAAACAGGAAATCTGCAAAGTTTTTGATCTCTTTGATGCAGATGGGACTGGGACCATGGATGTAAACTAAGGAACTAAAGGTGGCAATGAGAGCCCTGGGCTTTGAGCCCAAGAAGGAAGAAATCAAGAAAATGATAAGCAAAATTGGTAAGGAGGGGACAGGCAAAATAATTCCAGTGACTTTCTGGAATTTATGATGACTCAGAAAGTGTCTGAGAATGACACCAAGGAAGAAATCCTGAAGTGATACCAAGAAAGAAATCCTCTGATGATGATGAAACTGGGACAATATTGTTTAGAAATCTGAAGCACAGGCCAAGGAGCTGGGCAAGAACCTGGCTGATGAGGAGCTTCAGGAGATGATTGATGAAGCCTACTGAGATGGAGAAGGTGAGGTCAATGAGCAGGAGTTCCTGCACATCATGAAGAAGACCAGCCTGTGCTGAGACCCATGTCGTGTCTCCAGCAACAAGCACATGTGACTAGAGTAGTGCCTGCTTTCTTGTGGAATCTGGCTCCGCATTTCCCTGAGCAACTTCAGCTATGGCTTGAATCTGATCTGGACTTCTGGAAGTGTTTTTTGATATTAAAGTTCTTGGTAAAATAAAAAAAGTTCATTTTAATATTAAAGTAAAAGGTTAACTTTTATTATTTTCACTCTTAATGCTTTTTATTTCATACCTTTTTATCTATTGGTACAATTTAGATATAAATAATGATTATATTCATTATAGGGCATTTGCAACTATACGATATATTTTGTTTCCCCTTTTCCCCCATTTCCATCTCTCTTTTTAAACCTCCTTCCCCTCTCTGTTCACAAAATTCAATTTTCATTTTATCCTACTCTTTTTTTTTCTTTTTCTTCCTGCCTTTCTTTAAAAAGTTTCTTCCTATTTTACAATATCTACTGTGCATTTATGTTCTTACATACACTTTCAGTTTCTCACACCAGACATAATGCAGTATATAACAGGCGCCTGATTTATTTCATTTATGATTATGATCTCAAGGTCCATCCAGTTACCTACAAATGGTTCAATTTTTATCTTTACAGCTGAGTAATACTCCATTATATATATTATATTATACATTATATATACATATACCTTTTTATCTATTCATTAGTTGATGGGCACTTGGGTTAAATTGTTGTTACAAATATGGATGTTCATGTATCACTATGGTGTGATGCCTTTACTTATTCTGGGAAGAAGATGTCCAGAAGGGGAACAGCTGGGTCATATGTGACCATTAATCCTTTTGAGGGATCCACAACAATTTCCACAGTGTAAGCACCAGCTTACACTCCCACCAACATTGGAAAAGGGTCCCTTCCCCCCTACACACTACCTTGACAGCATTTGCTATTAGTTGTTTTTTTTTGTTTGTTTGGTTGGTTTTTTTTTTTTTTTTTGCGGGACCAGGGTTCAAACTCACAACGCTGCACTTGCCCTGGAGGCACTTGTGCCATGGAGCTATCTTCCCAGCCCCAAGTTGTTTTCTTGATAAAAGCAATTCTTGCTGGAATGAGATGGAATTGTAATGTAGTTTTAATTTGCATTTCTCAAATGATCAGCAATGTTAAACATTTTTTCATACATTTGCTGATTATACTTCTTCTGAGAAATGTCTATTCATTTTCAGATATCCATTCTTTCATTGGATTTTTGAATTTGAAAGGTTTAATTTTTTTTCAGTCTTTTTTTTTTGGTACAGGGTATCACTCCACAGCTCAGAGTCCTAATGATCCCCTGTTTTCGGCCTTCTCGTGCTGGGATTACAAGCATGCAACACTATGTCTGGTCTTGGTGGCCAGCTGAGTGTGCCAGGGGTGGGATGGGGGGCTGGCATAGCATGTGGTGCTAAGGATGGAACCCCAGTCCCTGTGCTTGGAACCCCCCCCTCCTCCCTAAGCAGGAGCGTAGTCCACTGAGCTATCTAGCTGGCCCTTTTTTCAGTTCTTTATATATTCTAGATATTAGTCTTCTTTTTGAAGAATAGCTAGCATAAATGTTTTTCCCACTCAGTGGATTATGTTTCACTCTGTTGGTGATTTCCTTTGTTGCTGAAAAGCTTTTTAATATGCTCAGATCCCAGCTCTTGATTCTTTGTGATAGTTCCTGTGTAATTGGGGTTTTGTTCTAATTATCTTAAATGGTTAACCTCAGTAGTAAACAAAAAGTGTAATTAAATATCCAGGGACATTTTAGTTTTTACCCAGTTGCCAAAAACAAACTTTAATAGCTAGCACTGGTGAGTATATAAAATAAGAACCTTTTACAGAATATAAACTGACTATCTTTTGGGGAGAAATTTAACAATATCTATAAATTTGAACCATGAAACCCTCACTCCAATAATTCCAATTCTAGACTATCTATCCTAGAGAAATCCTCACAAAAGTGCACAATAGGATCAGATGCAGGCCCAGCACAATGTTACACATCTGTAATCTCGGCACTCTGAGAGCCAGAAACAAAAGGATCAAACCTTCAAATCGGCCAGAGAAATTTAGTGAGACCCTTGTCTCAAAATAAAGAAAGGGCTAGAGATGTAGCTCAGTATGAAGGTCCTGGGTTCAATCCCCAATGTAAAAAAAAAGACAAAAACTAGAAATATTCTGCATTGTTCATAAGGTTAAATAAATTGCTATATTACAGAATATCATGTAACAACTTAAAAAATGAGAAGTGCACTTTTTCACAAATATTTTAAATTAACTGACTTTTAAATCTCTAGTACAGAACACTTTATAAGTCAGTTCTAACCACAGGCTGAAACTTAAAATTCAACTCTAATGTATTTTCTCTTTAGAGGGAAAAAGGTGAGAAAATTATCTAGATATTACCAAGTAAGATTCATCAAGACACTAGTGAAAAGGGAAAACATGCCAATTATGTGTAACATATATAACTTATTTCTTGCCGAGCGTGGTGGCGCACGCCTGTAATCCCAGCACTCGGGAGGCTGAGGCAGGAGGATCGGTGCGAGTTCAAGACCAGCCTGGGCTACAAAAGTGAGCTCAAGGCCAGCCTCAACTGCATAGTGAGACCTTGTCTCAAAAAGACAAAAAAAAAAAAAAAAAAAAAAAATCCTTACTTCTTGAAAATATATATCTGTAAGCTTATATACATGTAAATATATACCTAAAGATTTGGAAAGATATAAAAGGGCAGAGACAAAGGTTAGAAACTATATAAAGTGACTTTTAACTTTTACTTGATATAATTTGGTATCATTACAAAAAATTAAATGAGACTAATTTATACATTACCTGAATTTAAAAAAAAATTCTAAATTTGCCATTTTGGGGAAAGCAAAATGTAGAGAACCTAAAATCATACCATCTACTTTTTCTGATTTAATTTTTACCTTTAAGCTTATTTTATATATTTAAGAGTCAAAATACAAAAGGGAATGGGCCGGGTATGGTAGAGCACACCTGTAATCCCAGCACTTGGGAGGCTGAGGCAGGAGAATCAGTGCAAGTTTGAGACCAACCTGTGCTACAAAAGTGAGCTCAAGGCTGGCCTGAACTGCACAGCGAGATCCTGTCTCAGAGAGAGAGAGAGAGAGAGAGAGAGAGAGAGAGAGAGAGAGAGAGAGAGAGAATGGTTGTTTCCATCTTACCCAACTTTCTCTTTTGTTCTTTTCCTCCATTCTTTGTTTTCTTCCCTCTTGAAATTTTATTTTAATTAATTACTTTCAATTTTTTAGTGGTATTGGGATTGAATCCAGGGCCTTTCACTGAGCTCCCCTCTAGTCCTTTAAAAAAAGTTTTTATCTCAGTCTAGGCAGAACTTGAGATCCTCTTCCCTCAACCACCTGGGTAGCTGGGCTGTGTAGACCACTGTGTCCAGCTACTATTCTTTTTCTGAAAGAAAGTATATGATGTAACTAATTTCCCAGCCTAGACTTACTGATATACCACAAGAGAGCAGTGGGAAAACCCAAAACAGGAGTCACTACCAGGATGAAAGGCTAAGGTTTTATATTTTGGCACAAGGAGTGGGGCTGGAAACACCATCCCAGCAATGCTGTTATCAGGTCATGGTGGTCCCCATGTCCATCTACTTCAGTTCTAGTAGGCACGTGTGATAACTGAGTAATGTTTTGTTCATCAGGGCCCAGGGCCCTTGGTGTTGCTACAAATAGTCGTTCTGAGTAAAATTACCTGATAAATACATAAGGATTCTCTTCAAAGGTGACCAAGAGGAACAGAATAAAACATGTGTCCTCAGCTACCAGAAAAGGACTTCTGGCATTATATGGAGATAGAGAAAAAAATGGTATTCTTTAAGACTTGACAAGCAATTATATCATCTTGTAGTCCTAGTGCATAGCTTACAAGGTGGGACATTAACGACTAGAGTCATCAGCTATAGTGTGGCCTTTAAAGAAACAATGGTAAAATAACCCTGGTTCACCCACAACTGGTTTATAAAAGAAAAACAGGCTGGGTTTTTTTTGCTTCTGTGTACATATCTAAGACACCAGTTCTGAAGAACCCTCTTTCTCTCTTATCCTCCCAACATAGCACACTACTGTGACCAGATGCGTGAGGGCATTTTTTTTCTCCACACATTAAACAATTCAGTAGATACCAACCAGGTGTCCTGTAATCCAATCAAATTCCAACACTGCCTAATGACAGTGTCAGACCCCAGAGGTTAAAGGCACATTCCAAGCACTGTCTCTCTTCAAATACAAGCTACAAGTAGCAGGTGTCACCTATACTTGCCACCAACCCACTCCTATTTGGGTTCCCCTTACTTCTTTACCAATTTTAATGATTTGCTCAGATGGGTCACAGAATACAAAGGAAAACTTTACTTAACAAAACAGTTTATTATAAAAGATAATAAAAAACACAGTGAGCAATCGGGTGAACAACCTGATGAACAAATGCACAGGTCAAGGTTTAGAGGAGGAAGGAAATGCACGCTCCTAGCACCTGCACATTTTCAGCAGCCCAGGAGACGGAGAAATCTTGTTCAGGGGTTTTATGGAGCCTAAGGTCCAGCACCACCCTTCTCAAGAAGACAGTAGGGCAGAAAACTCCAATCTTCTAATCAGTCTGTCTTTCTAACGACTACCCATTTTCAATGGCTGGCACAGTGCACCCAAGGTCTCAATGTCAGCATGGCATGCAGTACCAGGAATCGAACCTGGGTTCTTTTTTTTTTTTTGCGGGACCAGGGTTGAAACTCACAACCTTGCACTTGCCAGGCTGGCACTTGTGCCTCAGAGCTATCTCCCCAGTCCCTTCAAACCTGGGTTCTTGCACTTGCCAGGTAGGCACTTAGAACACTGAGCTATAATGCTTCAGCCCTGTAATGCTTCTAAGTAGAAATATTTGAAGTGTGTGCGTGCGTGTGTGTGTGTGTGTGTGTGTGTGTGTGTGTGTGTTTCCAAATACATAAACCTTAAGCTATGCTTCATTCTAATTACTGGATTTACATACTTACCCAGATTTTCCTTGGATCACGACTACAGTTACTGTAAGTCTTGGACATCACCTATTTAAACAGGAAAACAATAAGAACAAAAACTAAAGTTCAGAGATAGTCTAGGGCTCTACTGTGGTTTCTATTTCCTTTTCAAAATTTTTAACCCTTAAGCCTTTGATTATGTTGGTCCTGATTCTTTTTTTTTTTTTTTTTTAAGAATTTTTTTTTTGGCCAGCTCCGCTGCCGCCTAAGCTTTCCTAAGCAGGCACTTTAGACCACTAAGCCATCCTGCCGGGGCCCCTGGTCCTGATTCTTTGATGTATTCCCTCACTTTCCCTTTGAAACCCATGTTTTAAGACAAACTATGATTTACTAATTAAATAATTTCTCCCCTCTAAATTCTTACAGCTTTGTAGTTACATATTTCTAATATGCCATTTATTTACTCAATTATCTTAGTCTACCTTTGTACTTGGACCTTTTTTATAATTCACCTACTCATATTTTTTTGTTTTTGTTTTTGTTTTTTGTTTTTTTTGAGACAGGGTCTCGCTGTGCAGTTGAGGCTGGCCTTGAGCTCACTTTTGTAGCCCAGGCTGGTCTCGAACTCGCACCGATCCTCCTGCCTCAGCCTCCCAAGTGCTGGGATTACAGACATGCGCTACCACACCTGGCTCAACTCATGTTTTATAATCTAAAATTCTTTTTATTTTTTATATTATGGTGGGCTCAGCCTGCCCTGGGGGTGAGGCTAGTGCAGCAAGTGGTGCTGGGGATTGAACCATGTTCTCTGTGGTTGCCTAAGCTTGCCTAAGCAGGCACTTTAGACTGCTGAGCCATCTTGCTGGCCCCTATAACCGAAAATGCTGATTTTAAATGCTTATTTTAGCTGAGCGTGGTGGCTCATGCCTGTAATCCCAGCACTTGGGAGGCTGAGACGGGAGGATCGGTGTGAGTTCGAGACCAGCCTGGGCTACAAGAGAGAGCTCAAGGCCAGCCTCAACTGCATACCGAGACCCTGTCTCAAAAAGACAAAAAAAATAAATAAATAAAATAATAATAATAAATAAATAAGTGCTTATTTTAAAGATGTTTTTGGGCTAGGGAGACATAGCTCAGTGGCATAAGAGCCTGACTGGCATGCACAAGGTCCTGAGTTCCATCCCCAGTACTACAAAGAAAAAAGATGTTTTCAAGACATTTCTAGATTACTCTATTGTCTGTAGTGCCTAAATAGCCACTTTTGTTCTTTTTCAGGGTATAATTTTTTAATCTATGAGCTATTTTTTAAAAACAGGAGGGCCAGACAGATAAGTCAGTGGACTAAGTACCTGCTTAGGCAAGCACAGGGACCAGGGTTCAATCCCCAGCATCACATGCCATGCCAGCCCTGCCCTTGGGCACACTGAGCTAGCCACTGAGACCAGGTGCGGGGGCACATGCCTATAATCCCAGCACTGTGGAGGCTGAAAACAGGAGGATCACTAAGAGTCTGAGCTGCATAGTGAGATCCTGTACCAAATACATAAAAAAATAAATAAATATAATGAGGTAGCCTTTGACAGAGGTCCCCTCCATGTTTTATGTTGGGGAGGTAGGAAGTCTGCCTTTATGAAATCCACAGGGCTTAACAGCCTAAAACTAATTTCTAAATTTGTTTCTGTCTTAAATGGTTACATACTTCAGGAGTAGAATTCCAACCCTAAATCTAAATAACCTGAAGGCTTTAAGATTCTTACAGTGTTAAATAAGGGGCCTCACTGTCATCTCCACCAGGTTGCAGTTCCCGCTGCGGGAGAAGACAGCCTTCCCAGTTCTCATAATTTTGGTTCCTACTGAGCAGGGCTGGGTGACAAGTTTTTCTTTCTTGCAAGCAATAAATATTTGACCCCCTGTTGTATTTATGGTTCCCTGTCTACCTATGGGGCACTTGTCTAGCTCCAGCTCACTGCCAGAGGATCTTTCCTGAGTCTGCATGTGGAGATTTCTCTTTCTTGACTCCACGTTTCTTTCCATTTCACTTACCACTACTGTGCTTTTAGAGCAGGAAAGGGAGGTTCCAATGTGTGACTAAGTGACCACTGTGAAGGAGAAGTTGATTCATTCTTTACCTTAAGCCCAGGCTTATTTAATCATCTACTGAACACCTACCACATGCCTGGACCAGGACGCAGCCTAAAACCCTACTGCTCTCAGATTCCCACCAAACCTACATCAGTCTGTGTCTTTTCAGCTCTTATGAAGCATGTAATATTACCCTTTATTCAATAAAGCCCAGAGGCTTTTCTTTGTAAAATTTTATTTTATGTTATTATTTATTCATTTTGTCTTTTTGAAACAGGGTCTCACTATGCAATTCAGGCTGGCCTTGAGCTCACTTTTGTAGTCCAGGTTGGTCTTGAACTCACATTGATCCTCCTGCCTCAGCCTCTCAAGTGCTGGGATTACAGGTGTGCACCACCACGCCTGGCTTCTTTATAAAACTTTAAAAACTACAAAGAAAGGGCAAAAACACAAAAAATATCCTGCCTTTTCTTGATTCTTAAATGTTAAAACATATCAATACAGGCTTCTAAAGGCTTTCTTTTTCTATAACGTCTTGTCTACAATTATCTTTACTACCTCAATCTAATAATAAATTAGACATGGTATTATAAACTATAACCCAGCACTCAGAAGGCTGAGGCAGGAAGACTGCAAATTCAAGACTGGCACAGACAACATAGCAACACCTTGCTCTCAGTGAAACAAAATTAAATAAAATGAAATTTTACAAAACAATAACAACAAAAAAAGAACAGGCTACTTTAAGCAAATTCCATTGATTTTTTTTTTTTTTTTTTTTAATGACAAACTCTGCTTTAAGACATTCCACACTGAATTCCTTTAAATAGCAATTTGTTATAGGCCATTTTTAAATTTCAAATTTGAAAGGCTAGGGACTTAGTC
This sequence comes from Myocastor coypus, assembly GCA_004027025.1. Lineage (NCBI taxonomy): Eukaryota > Metazoa > Chordata > Mammalia > Rodentia > Myocastoridae > Myocastor > Myocastor coypus. Next base: position 18,196 of record PVJA010028760.1, on the reverse strand, counting down.
CATGGCACGGGACCTGCCTGGCAAATGTGAGGTCCTGAGTGCGATTCCTGCACCCAAAAGTAAATATGAGGGCAGATCTTTTCAAGGCTGTGTTGCACAAAAGGTTCATATCACCTTCCCTCTATTTATTAAGGAACTGTAGCAAGCAGAGCAACTGGCTCTGAAAGTAGGAATTTCATAGTTTTTACCATATTACTAATTAACCAAACAATGATCTACCACTGAAATTATTATTTATAGCACTACAATGGTGGAAAAAATGTACCAAGTAGTATATCTAATTATCCTAAACATGAACAAGTATTAATGGAACAGAACAGCTGGCACACAAGTGAGTGGAGAAAAAAGTTTCGTCTCTGTCATTTTAAAAAGTGGGGTTTTCATTCAGGAGGCTGAGGCAGGAGGATTAGCACAAGTCTAAGGCCAGCCTGGGCTACACAGTAAATTCAAGGCCAGCCTAACTACATACTGAGACCCTGCCTCAAAAAAAAAAAAAAAAAAAAAAAAAAAAAACGAGCGAAAACAAACAAGGAATAGGCTTTTGAGATGTTCTATTTTGCTCAGGGGATGGGTGTGTGTGGGGGTTGAAACAGGGTCTCAGCCGGGCATGGTGGCTCACGCCTGTAATCCCAGCACTCGGGAAGCTGAGTCAGGAGGATTGGTGCGAGTTCGAGACCAGCTTGGACTACAAAAGTGAGCTCAAGGCCAGCCTCAACTGCATAGCAAGACCCTGTCTCAAAAAGACAAAAAAGAAACAGGGTCTCTATAAGTTGCCGAACTGAGAAGCTGGGCTCAAACTTGAGATTTTCCTGTCTCAACCTCTCAGATTATCAGGATTACACATATATACCACCACATCTAGCTTTAAAATGTTTCAGAAGAATTGCTCATACAGTTGTGTGGTTCTTCTGGAGGGAACAGCCTTATTTGCCACAATGAAATATTTGGCACAAAAACATTAAGTCAGCATTGAAATCTAATCTGTAATGACGTAGATTTGCCTAATTGAGGCTGGCAAATCTAAAATGAGCAAGAAATATATTTTAAATAAAAGACAACATAGGGCTGGCCAAATAGCTCAGTGGACTAAAGTACCTGCAAGCATGCAAGCAGGCACAGGGGCCAGGATTCCTGGGCTTGCCATGCCAGCCCCGCACCTGGAGTGCGCTGAGACAGCAATTGAGATGGGCATGGTGGCACACACCTGTAATTCCAGATTTTGGGAGGCTGAGGCAGGAGGATCTGTACCAGTTCAAGACCAGCCTGGGCTACAAGAGTGAGCTCAAGGTCAGCCTGAACTGCATACTGAAACCCTGTCTTAAAAAGAAAAAAAGAAAAAAAAAAAAAAAAGATTAGCATTCTGATATGTAAACTCTATTTTCAGTTCCTGGTTAATATCTCCCTCCTATCAAATACTACATTTCGTCTGTACAATAAAAGTTAACACCTTATCTCAAATCAAACCTCAAAAATAACTATGACTATCAAATGAAAGAATGGGTAAGTTTTATAATTAAAGAGTTAAAGTTTTATGTAATTCGCATTATTAAAGAATTGTATTATTAAGTGATAAAGGAAAATAAAGCACAAAAATAATTTTATTTATTTATTTGCAGTAATGGGAATTGAACCAGAACCTTCACACTAAGCTATATTCATTCCTAGTCTCTTTTATTTGGAGATAAGGTCTCACTAAGTTGCTGAACTGTCCTGGCTGGGCTTAAACCTATAAATCCTCCTCCCTCAGCCTCCCACAGTGCTGAGATTACAGGCAAGTGCCTCCACACCAGGCAACATAAATGTAATTTTCCTGGCACACATAAGGAAAAAACTTTTTAGAAGATTAACATTTGTGAGATATTAGAACTCAGGAAACTGACAATGGGCTTATTACCAACTGGAGGAATGATGAAATGGGGAGATATCCCTACTGTGTTAGATACCCCTAACACAGAATACCTTGTGTTCTACAGTATGACATATGAACTAGAAAAATGAGTAAAAACAGGAAACAAAAGACATTGGAGAGTCTAATTTTAAGTATGCATAACCAAACTGCTGACTCCAGGGCTTCCTACATATGCCTGGTGTCCCTCACCTCCCCGCCCCCGACCCGTGTGGCTGCTGTTATTCACTTTACCTTGCCCCTTCTAAAGAATAAGAGCTGACCAAGCCAGGCATGGTGGCGCACGCCTGTAATCCCAGCACTTGGGAAGCTGAGGCAGGAGGATCACTGTGAGTTCAAGACCAGCCTGGGCTACAAAAGTGAGCTCAAGGCCAGCCTGAACTGCATAGCAAGACCCTGTCTCAAAAAGACAAAAAAAAAAAAAAAAAGGGCTGATCAAAGTAGGGGTTCTTAAAATGAGAGGAAGTGAACCCCCCTCATAGGTGGTGTTTACAGACTGGGACTGGAAGGGTAAGGCCTTTGGCTGCTGAAGACAACTGTCACTAGGACCCCAGAAAGATAGAGGGTCAGCCCCCCAAAACCCTGAAACACTAACACTACCCACTAGAGAGACTGTGATTTGGTGCACCCACAAGCTCTATAGCCTGCCTAATGTGAAATGGAATCTGGCCTCAGCAAATTACCAGTTGCTAAACTGTCAGCAAGACACACCCAAAAGGTCCCGAAATTACTTAGTCTAGGAAACATTTTCACTGCCCTGTGTCAAATGAGAAACTAGGACAACATCATATAGTTAATAATACTTGTCTCAGTTACTTTCCTCTCATTGCTGGGACAAAATACCTGATGACCAAAATTAAGGAAGGAAAAGTTTAATTTAGCTCACAGTTTACGGAGGTTTCAGTCCATACTTTATTGGCTCCAATGAAGTGGCACATGGAAGAAGATAACAGTTCATAGTGATGGGAAATAGCCAAACAACAAGAGCAAAAAGACAGGAGCTGTGGCAGTGGCAAGCCTCACTCCCTGCCTTATATTGCTGTCAGGCTACCTACCCCAGGGTGGGTGTAGCACTCATACCCAATACCAGCACTGGATCATTAATTAATCACAAACTCTAGAAATCCACCCCAGTGGCTACCTGAGCCTTTGTGGGAACAAGTACACACAAACCATAACAAATTTTGAATTTATTTTTTTTATGTTGTAAACTATGATCTTCCCCCCCTTTTGGTGATTAAAAACTCCTTCCTTTCAAAAAAGACAAGAGAGAGCAGATTGCAGTACTTTCTAAGAAGGTCCTTACTTCATCTTTGCAGAATCAAATATTGGCAATCTTATATTTGGTCCTCAAATGCCCCCTACTCATATATTTGTGTGTTTTTTGAGACAAAGTCTCACTATATATTATAGAGTCTCAAGGTACACTACAATTAGAAGTCTCATTTTCTCACCAATAAAATAGGGGAGGATTCTACTTGCACATTGTATGTATTATAAAATATACAGCCCTTTATTTTATCATCATCATGAACTTGACAAGTAGATTTGAAAGTTTACTGAATAAAACTCATACTCAGGCAGCCTAGCACAGAGGTTGAAGGACAAGCCCAGAGTCAAACTACCTGGGTTTAAATGCTGGCTTTGCCTTCTGCTGGTTCTGAGTCAGAGTCAAGCCAGGAGCTTCCTTAAATGGCTGCTATCTAATCAATCAAACGGCAATAAACAGTAACAAGTACTAAATAGGGCTGTTTTAAGAATTCAATTAGATAATTCACCTACAATACCACAGTGCCTTTGTTTTGTTTTGTTTTTTGTCTTTTTGAGACATGGTCTTCCTATGCAGTCCAGGCTGGCCTTGAGCTCACTTTTGTAGGCCAGGCTGGTCGAAATTCACATCAATCCTCCTGCCTCAACCTCCCAAGTGCTAGGATTAAAGTCGCGTACCACCACTCCCAGCCACAGTGCCTTTCTATGTTAATTATAAGCATTATTGTTATAGACTAAAGGTGGCCAGAAATTGCTTTCTAAAAGCCCGCTAGTGCTGTAATCCCAGCACTTGAGAGGTGGAGACAGGAGGATTGCTGTGAGTTGAGACCAGCCTGGGCTACAAAAGTGAGCTCAAGGCCAGCCTGAACTGCATAGGGAGACCCTGTCTCAAAAAGACAAAAAATAAAAAAATGAAAGCCTGCTAGTTTTGTCATCAACAACCTTAAAAGATGAAATCCATATAAAGAAGCTATGAGGATAATCACGGTTAACATTCATTTAAAATATGCCAAATTAAAATCTCTAGGTCAAGAATGACAATCTGAATTGTATGGGGATCCACACAACATCAACTGTTATCCTAAATATTATTTACAGAATGGATATAACATTCATTACTCTTGAAACTTGTAACTGTTGATAAAAAGCAGTGTAATATGTAGCCATATAATCAATGATGACTTTTAAAACTAACACTAAATTTTTTTTTAAAGTTCAGGGGGTTTTTTGTTGTTGGTTTGTGTTTTTTTGTTTTGTTTTGTTGTTTTTTTGTGTGGGTGTGCTAAGGATTGAACTCAGGACCTTGTGCTTGCCAAGCAAGTGCTTATTCTACAGAGCTATCTCCCCAGCCCCATAAATCAGAATTTTAATTTACCTTAATGTAAAATTTAATACAGATTAAGCTTTTTATGTGAAAATAACTAAAAATTAGGCAAGAACAGTATTTTAGTAGCTCTTAAGAAAAACTGAAAAAATAGAGAATGTTTCTCCTTTAGTTGGGCCAACCAAATAGCTCAGCAGATTAAAGCACTTGCAAACAGGAACAGGGGCTGGGGTTCAATCCCTGGGGAGTGCTGAGTTAGCAACTGAGACTGAGTGTGGTGGCATGGCCTGTAATCCCAGCTCTTGGGAGGCTGTAAACAGGTGGATCACTACGAGTCTGATCTAGTAGTGAGACCCTGAACATCCTATGTATCCTTCCCTAAAATAAAATTTAAAAAAATGTTTCTTCGAACTCACAACCTTGCATTTGCCAGGAAGGCATTTGTGCCACGGAGCTACCTCCCCAGCCCCAAATGTTTCTCCTTTAATATGTTTTCCTAACTATATTTAAAAGACAAAAACACAGAATATATTAATTTTTTTTAAATTAAATAATTTATTTATTTGGCACAAAGTCTGGCTGTGCAGCTCTTGTAGTGATCTTCCTGCCTCAGCCTCCCAGCGCTGGGATTACAAGTGCACGCCACCATACCCGGTTTTGTTGGTCAGCACAGCACGCCCAGGGTTCCAGGGAGTCATGGCATGTAGTAGGTAGCAGGGATCAAACCCAGGTCCTTGGGCTTGCCAGAATGGCGCTTAGACTGCTGACTATCTCCCCAGTTCAAAAATACATTCTAAGGTGTAACTCATAAACAGGTCTTTTTAGTAACACCTATTAATAAACAGGAGTATGTTCCTTGCAAAGGAATTAAGAAAGGAATTAAGAATTACGGAACTATTACCTAACTATTACCTAACATTTCCTAACAGCGTATTATAAAGGTTGTATGAAGATTTTTGACCTCTATTATCTAACTTTTAAGGTTTTACAGCTACTACCACAAAAGAATTTGATACAGGTTACAAACCAGGGCTCAAAAATGATTAAAGATCGAAGAATAAAAGACAGAATTAAACTTTTTTTCTTTGTCCACAAACCACCTAACACAGCAACATTGTTATAACGACTAGTTACAGCAGTTACATATGCTACACACAGTGTGTATTTATTTATTTGGGGAAAATAAATGTCCCTTCTCTAACCTCCACAACCTTTGAAATCTGAAGATAACAATTTATGAGTATTACTTTGCAATTAACATAAACAATGCTTCAAGAACACAGAGCAGGGATTGGAGCTATAAAGTCAGATTGCTGGGAGTCTGAATCCAAAATCGCACTGAAAACTACATTGTCTTGGTCAAGTTTCCTAACTTTCCCAAGTCTTCACTTCTTCGTTTGTACACAGCAAGATAATAACAAGCCCAACCCAACATTACCATCAGCCCTTCTACTGTTGTCAACAACCGCCAACACTAACAAATAACAATGCTACTGGCTGCCTTGGAGTGACTGCAAGGAGCCTTACTAAGGTAAATCGACAGACAAGAGAGGATGAAACGTTTTCTAAAGGTGCACTTCTGTTGAGGTTATTTTGATCACGCTTCTCACCAAAGGCAACAGACTTATCCTACAGTTGTCTTCCATAACAAAAAAGGGGGGAGGGGGGAGAAAAATATGTACAAGGCCATAACGGACGCCGAGTTGGCTGGCTATCCCAAGTGTCAAAAGAAACACCTGTCAAGCCCGGTGCAGATGCCATTTCCTCAGAACAGAACCACTTCGACCTTACAACTTCCTACCCCTGCAGTAACTCTTTGTTTCAAAGAACACACACAGTCTAAGTCCTGTCACTCCCTCATCACAGCCGAAAGAGAGCCTGCCAAAGGGGTTAGCGTCACAAAAAAGATCTTTAACGGGCACCGGGCAAAGGGAAAGATGCTCGTCCTCTGGGTGCCAGGGAGCTGCACCCCGGGGACGGAAGGTTGGAGTGGGGGCGCCCTGGCCTCGGCTAGCGGAGAAAGCCGGAAAGCACGCTCGAGGCGTGCGACCCCAGCAGCCAAGGGCAGTGGTAGCGGGGATTCCCGAGGGGCCCGACCGACCCCGCCCCTTCGCCACCCGCAGGGCACCGGGCGCACGCGCAGAGGCCGCGCCAAATCCCAGCGGTCTGCAGAGCCGCCGAACCCGGAGCTCACCCGTCCGGCCCCGCCGCGCCGCGCCTTACCCGAAGCCTCGTCTTGCGACAGGTGGTCCTGCGGACGCAGAGGCTGTGGCCCTGACGCCCGCCCCGCGATGCTCAGTCCCGGCTGCGCCTGGCCCTGCCCTCCTCACCCCGAAGCTTCCCGGAGCCGGCGCCAGCTCAGGTTCACACTGGCCCGGGCCGCCCCGCAAGCACTGAGGGAGCCAGGAAAGAAGCGCGGTCCGCGCGGCCCAGGCGGACGGACGGGCACCTGAACCAATGGGAGGCAGGGACCCGGCCGGGGGCGGTTCCTCGAGCACTTTCCTCCTTCTGATTGGTTTCTTGTGGTTAACAGTTCGGGACCCGTACGCGCGTCCCCGAGTGGTCGCGACCCTGAGAACTCCCGAAACCCAGGAAAATAGACTTGCAGCTCGCCGAAACAGCTGGGGATTCCTTAACTCGGGCCTTCCCTCTGCGCGCTCCTGGGCTAGGCTTGGGGTGGGGGGCGGGTCAAGGCTGCGCGTTCCCGGGATGACACGCTTTGCGCAGGCGCGAGCGGGGTGTCGGCGGGTACCAGTCTCCGAATCCTTGGAGGCTGGAGAAGCTGTATAGTGATTTGGGTCCGACTGAAGGGCCTGGAAGAGGGGAGAGGAGAATGGAGAAAGGATTTAAGAGCTGGATAGAAGGCAAGAGGATGGAAACGGAGGAGAGGGAGGTCCCCGGAAATAGGAGGCTTCAGTACAGTAGTAGGAAGTAATGAACCCTGCGTTTCGGAACTGTTTTTGTTGGTGTGTGTAGGACTCGCCTGCCTGCAGAATTCATGCGGCTCCGCACGGCTGCTAGCGCGCATACTGACCCGCAGGGAACGTCCTACTGGCACCCTTACCGTTAATAACTCAGTGTTCTTCTAGAAAAGTACCGGAGCACTGATTTATCAAGTCCTTGAAAGCATCAGGGACCATATTTTTCCACATCTGTACCCACCCAGGATTAGGATTCGTGAAGATATTTCTTTATCCTTATTTCAGAAAATATTACTGCGAATTCCTTCTTGTTACCGAATTCTCATAATCACGAAGCCAAAGGACAGTAATGGCAATGTTTTGTTTTGTTTTTAATAATATGTTCAGAATACACAGGAAAGGTAGATCAAATAAGAGAATTAAAGAGAGTCAGGAATGGTGGTACAGGCACAAGTGTAATCCCAGTTACTCAAGGCTGAGGCAGGAGGATCACAAGTTCCTTGCAAGCCAGGGCGAATTAGTAATGATGCTGTTGCAAAGAAAAGGGGCGGGGGAGGGTTGAGACAGGGTTTAGCTAATTCAGGCTGCCCTGGATCACTATGTAATTAAGGCTGGCCTTGAACTCAAGAGGATCCGCAGGTCTCAGCCTCCTCAGTGCTGAAATCACAGATGTGCACCACCACACCTAGCTCAAATTTTAAAAGGGGCAAACAAATTTTAAAAGGAGCTGAGATGTAACCCAGTACTCAATACCACAACTGATCAAGGATAGAAATGCAGGATAGAGAAAATTGCAAAGCAGAATATAGTAAATTGCTCCCTCTTAAAGGCTGTTATGTCCATTCTGGAGCAACCATGCTACTCTGAACACTGAGGGGTGAGGCATGTGAAGGAACGTTGTAGTTAGATGATAAGTGACAGGTATGGCTGCTATAGTAACCACCATAGTAAAAAAGAGGGCTATAAATAAGTGTGACCTAACGTAACCCTGCTCACCAGACTTAAAGTGCAGCAACTTGAATGAGGGAGACTGCAAAACTGCCTGTGTCTTTATAAGTGCAGTAGAAGTATAATTCATTTGTCTTTGAATGACATTTTGGTCTACATTAGCATAATCCCAGGTTAAAGATATGTAGAGAAGGGCCTGGGAAATAGCTCAGTAGAATAAGCACTTGCTTGGCAAGTGCAAGGTCCTCAGTTCAATCCCGGGTAATACACACACACACACACACAAAAGATTTTTGCAGCTAGTGCGATGGTGCACACCTGTAGTCCAGGCCCTCTGTAGTCCTGTAGATCCTGTAGTCCAGGATCTCAAATTCAGGTCCAGCCTAGGGAGACCCTATCTCAAGATTCAAAAGGGCTGGGATATTGTTAAATTTGTGGACCCTGAGTTCAATCCACAGTATGAGGGGGAATTCATCATGGATGGGGCTTACTTAGGTTAAATTGACAAAATATCTCTTAAAAATATTGATCACATGTCAAAATATTTTAGTTTAAATGAAATATATTAAAGTTAATTTCATCTTTTTATTTTTTTTCTGTGGGTGTGGGTGTGTGTGTATGGTGCTAGGATTGAACCCAGGATCTTGTGCAAGCTAGGAAAGCATTGTACTAGATTTCATTCTGGTCCTCCACTCTATTCTTTAAATGTACTTATACCTTTAGGGGGTGGGGCTATAACTCAGTGGTAGAATGTGTGTATAGCATGAGTGAGGCTTTTGGTTTGGTCCCTAACACTACAGAAAGGAAAGGAAAGGAATGGAGAGGAGAGGCAGGGAAAGGAGGGAAGGAGAAATAGAGAGGAGAGGGAGGAAGGAAGAAAGGAAGGAAGGAAGGAAGAAGGGGTAAGGAAAGAGTTACAAAAAAAGGGAAGGAAGGGAGAAAGAGAAGAGAAAGTTACATATGTAGTTCTTACTTGTGGCTTGCACTTTATTTCCACTCAACAGGGCTGGTCTAGGGGGAGCCTGTTAGAAACATGGACGTGGAAAGTGCTGGGTGGGGCTCCTGGCAAGTACTGCTTAAAGGACAGAGTCCATTGTCATGTGTATTTCAGTTTTTTTGTTTTTGTTGTTGTTGAATTGTTTTATTTTTGCCAAAGATGTCTGGAGGCATGACATCCATCATGGGGCCACAAAACTGACAAAGAAGGAGGGCCTGTACCCTAGAGCTTTGGGGCAGCTGAAAATCCTGTTTATCTTCTCTAGCATACACACATGCCTACCAGAAAAAGTAAACATAGCAACCTAAGGCATTCTTTTCATGTAACCTGTGCTAGGTGACATATTGCATACATTGCATTGGGGATCTGAACAATGAAAGGGTAGGAAAGGGGGAATATGCCTAGAGAACAGGAATAATTATTAAATGGTATCACAATGCCTAAAACTCCCTCTGCTGCTTTCTATAAGCAAGAATTCTGCTGAAGGATGTAACTCCTAGGATGACAGAAGGTATTTGTCACTACCCTGCAACAAATGAGTTTTCTGAATGAGAGCCCATGTATGAAAAGTTATCCACATGCTTCAAACACAGTGATTGTCTTTGCTCTGAAATACATTCTTTTGAATTGACCACTTAGCCATTTTCTGTCCAGTTTTGCTGGAATTCAGCTATTCTTCAAAGTGGTGTCATTTTGATTCAGGAATACTTACAATAAATTGCTAAGCTGTCCCACTAGTTAATATTTACAAAGCCAAAGGGAATCATACTTATCCCTAGGTCTCTAGAAATAATGTAAGCGTGGAAACATTCAAGTATAGAATTTTTTTAATTGAATTTTATGGTCTGATACTCAATATGATAAGTTAGGGGGTGCTTAAACCAGAGGAGTATTATTCTCACTATCACTATTACTGTTACTACTAAATCTGATACCTGCAATTTGACATAATAGATATGAGCTAAAGAATGCAGTATAATTTAGCATATGATCAGAATAAGATTTTTCAGCTGGGTGTAGTGGTGCATGCCTGTGATCCCAACACTTGGGAGGCGAGGCAGGAGGATCAATGTGAGTTTGAGACCACCCTGGACTACAAAAGTGAGCTCAAAGCCAGCCTGAACTGCATAGTGAGACCCTGTCTCAAAAAGACCAAAAAAAAAAAAAAAAAAAAAAAAAAAAAAAAAAAAAAAAAAAACCATTAAGATTTAAGATTTTCGGGGGCTAGGGAGATAGCTCCGAGGCACAAGTGCCTGCTGGGCAAGTGCAAGGTCGTGAGTTCGAACCCTGGTCACACACACACACACACACAAAAAAAAGATTTTTGTGTACTTTAATAGCAACTATTAGGATTTTAGCCGCAAACAATAGAAAAACTCTATCAAAATTGGTTTATACAAACAAGTTTACTTTACAAAATAAATATAGGGACAGGTCTAAGGATAAACATAACTCAGTCACTTTCTGGATGGTCCTTAAGAGAATGAAAGAACCCTTCCTAAAGGAAGCATCTCTCCAGTGAATAGAGACAGAACCAAACAACCCTTGAACAGAAATATGGCCCAGCAAGAAATACAACTCCAGGCAGAGCACAGATAAATATCCTATTTATGGATAATTGGGTAATGAAAGAAGGGAAAATCTGAAGATCATTCCTAGGGCTATGTTTGAGGAGGTGGCAATTTTTCTGATCAAATGTTCCAGTTCTTCAGTGAGTTTTGCTTTTGCTTTTTTATTGCTTCCTTGTTTACACTGAAAGCCGGGGCACATCTTGGAAGTTTAGTATACTCAGGCAGTAGTGCTTTCACTTACATTCTCTCTCTCTCTCCCTCCTCCCTCCCTCCCTCCCTCCCTCCCTCCCTCTCTCTCTCTCTCTCTCTCACTCTCTCTCTTTTTTGTTTTTCTGAGACAAGGTGTCACTGTCGTAGTTTAGGCCTGCCCTGAGCTCACTTTTCATAGCCCAGGCTGGTCTGGAACATGCACTGATCCTTCTGCCTCAGCCTCCCAAGTGCTGGGATTACAGGCGTGTGCCACCACACCCAGCTCTCTTATGAGGAAGGCACTATGTGTTTTTTCTCCTGTTGGGTAGACACAGTTAAGCTTTTCCTACCTACCGCTGAAAGGAAGAGATGGAATAAAAATATGCATGGGTTTTCTAAAGAGGATATAAATACAAATGGAATTCTTACTCAGGCTCCCTACCTGACATGTAGGTAATTTTCAATGACTTAAATGTAAAATTGTACTCATTGAGCAATCATTCTCTGCTTCTTGTTCTAATATTTCTCATGTATATATTTAAAATGATTTAACTGTACTTTTGTCTTGATTACTATTCTCTCATTGCTGAAACAAAATACCTGATACCCAAAATTAAGGAAGGAGAAGTTTGTTTAGCTCACATCTTATGGAGGTTTCATCCCATAATCAGCTGGCTCCCAGGCAGGGTGACATCGCATAGGGGCAACAGTTCAAGGCCCAGAAGACAGCAAAAGCAAGAGCAAAAGGGGAGGTGCAGCCTCTTTTCCTCCCTTGTATTGTTAGCAGGCTTCTACCCTCAAGTCAGGTATGAGTCACTTAGTTAAGCTTCTAAACTTCTCTAGGTAGGGGCTGGAGAGATAGCTCCTTGGCATAAGTGCCTGCCTGGGCTGGCAAGTGCAAGGTCATGAGTTCAAACCCTAGTCCTGCAAAAATAAATAAACAAACCTCTGCAAGGTAAGTATAATTATCCCACTTAGACTTAGGTTGACATACCTAAGGGTGCCTTGGGAAATGGTCATAAGCATGCATATGTATGACTTCTTTTTTTTTTTTTTTCTTTTTTTTTTTTGTGGGACCGGGGTTCAAACTCACAACCTTGCACTTGCCAGGCAGGCACTTGTGCCACGGAGCTATCTCCTCAGCCCCTCTATTTTTTTAATGTGTAGTGTAATGACTTAGACTAAAAAGAGTGTTTGGAACCTTATGTCACCACCCTTTTCTACTTGGAACGCCCCTCCATTAGAAGCTGTCAGTTAAAATCCTTCATAACTCAAGTACAAATTCTAAATTCTAATCTTCCTTTGTCAGTAGACCCCTATATAATAATAGTATAAAAATATATAGTGGAATTACCTAGGAGCCTTTAAAATGTTGATGTCTGCTGAGAAGATAGTTCAATAGAATAAGTGCTTGCCTGGCAAGATCCTGAGTTTGATCCTTGGTACCACCAAAAAAAAAAAAGAAAGAAAAGTTGATCTTTGTTTTATCCCAATTAAGTAATCTTCTGACAGGAGTCTCTAGAAGTAGGGTCTCTTAACAGTACTTTTGCATTTCTCTTTTATATACTTTTTACATAATATGTTATAAATTCCATGAGAATAAGGAGATATATAGACAGATAGATATCTATATCTAGCTATAGCTATATAAATATATAGATATGTAGGTATAAACTACTGCTCCTGTATGCATCAAGTCCTTCCAAGGGATTTATGGTGATTAAGTGCTAAGGACACCTGTTTTATTTGGGCAGGTGACTCAGTGTCCATATCCAAAGCAGGAACTCTCAGCGCTTCCTTCTGGATTGTTACCATCCTCATCACCATCGTTGTCATCGTCATTCTGAGAGAACTTCTTAGAGTCTGGGCCCGGCCTGTCACCCAGCAACCTGCAGCGACTCAGAAACCCTAAGTCTGAGGCCGGCGCCCTTGTGTGCCCAGGTGGTGCTGAGGACCGAGTCTGGGGCCTGTTACAAGTAAGCAAGGCTCTCCGCTGAGGTGTACCACACCCTGTCTCAGTTTTAACAAGTCCTCCAGTCACTCAGAAACAAGCTCAAGTTTAAGAGCCACCGCCTGCTGCCTTGCATTATATGAGCAACCATAGGACATATTTTTTGTGCAGGTAAAATTTCTTTCTAAGAAGAGCTATTGGAAATCAAGAAAGAAAAAGACATAATGTTTGCCTTCCAGGAGTTTACATAGTAATATGGAGATAAAGCTTTTATTCCTATAGGCATAATAAAAAGCAGTGTTATAAAATATCCTCAGATAAAGTACATGTGTAACTGTGGTATCTTACATTCACAACAGAGATAAAATGAAGATAAACAAGATCCCTAATGTTTAGTGATGTCTTTATAGAGGTTGATTATGCTACAGTTTCTACTTTTGTGTTTAATTGCACATTTCACTGTGTAAAAGAAGAGCTTTCTGCCAGTTGTGGTGGCACATGCTTTTATTGCCAATGCTTTGGAAGGCTGCAGCAGAAAAGAAAATGCTGAAGAAGATACAACTCAGTGAAAAGGTGAAAAGGGCCTGGTTAAATCCCCAGAAGTCTATTAAATAAATATGTAAATAAGTAGGAATTTTTAAGAATAAACTCAAAGTGCTATTCTAGTTCAAAAGAAGTAATGATTTATTAAGCTAAGGTTACCTAAGAAAGCTTTGTAGAGGAAATCCCAACACAGAAAGCCTTGACTTTAGTAATAAAGGTCCTTCAATAATATAACTCCAAAATACAGTTTAAAAAATAATATTTGTGGTGTCAGAATTTGTTTGGTGATAAGAATTTGTCACATAGCCATCTATGCTCCTTATTTTCCTAAAGTATTCATATATTTCTCTGTAAATTATGAATGCGCTTCTGTGGTGCTGTCCAGATCCCATGGTGTAGCAGCGTATGTTCCTGCCAGTGCTTCTCCAAATCTGAAAGTTTTCTAAATATTGTTCAGATGTGTGTGTGTATGTATTTGGTACTGGGCACTAAAGCCAGAGCCTTGCATTGGTCTTTTAAAATTTTTATTCTACCTCATTTTATTTTATTTTATTTTATTTATTTTTTGTCTTTTTGAGACAGGGTCTCGCTATGCAGTTCAGACTGGCCTAGAGCTCACTTTTGTAGCCCAGGCTGGTCTTGAACTCACACCGATCCTCCTGCCTCAGCCTCCCGAGTGCTGGGATTACAGGTGTGCACCAACACTCCTGGCTACCTCATTTTAAAAATAAAATTAGATAAAATCTTGCTATGCCTTTTAAATTGTCCAGGCTAGGTCTAGGCTGCAATCCTTCTCTCTCAGCCTCCCTGAATACTTGGATACATTTTAATTTTTTTTTTTTTCTGATACTGGAGCTTGTAAGGCAGGCACTTAGGCCACTGAGCTGAGCCCCAGTGGACTTCAAAGGTTTGTCCAATTGTATAATCAAAAAGTGCAACCCTTTTTGATGATACTAGACTTCTGGGAAAGGCTATGTGAAGCACTTAATTTTACTGGAATTAAGCAATTTACTATATAAATACTGCTTACTGGGGCAGGGGAGATAGCTCTGTGGCACAGTGCCTGCCTGGCAAGTGCAAGGTCATGAGTTTGAACCCCAGTCCTGCAAAAAACAAAAAATATTGCTTACTATAACACTTGAGAAGCTAAAATTATTGTGAATGGGTAACAACCATTTTAACCTTTTACATGTCACTATGAACACAGAAATGTCTGACTCAAGGAATTATAAGAACTCAGTTTTTAAAATTATTATTATTATTATTATTATTATTATTATTATTATTATTATGGCTTTTTGAGACAGGTTTGCACTTTGTAGTTTAGGCTGGCTTTGAACATACTTTAGGTGGCGCACGCCTGTAATCCCAGCACTTGGGAGGCTGAGATAGAAGGGTCAATGTAAGTTCAAGACCAGCCTGGGCTACAAAAGTGAGCTCAAGGCTAGCCTGAACTGCATAGTGAGAACCTGTCTTAAAAAGACAAAAAAAAAAAGAAGGAAGGAAGGAAAGAAAGAAAGAAAGAAAGAAAGAAAGAAAGAAAGAAAGAAAGAAAGAAAGAAAGAAAGAAAGAAAGAAAACATTTGTAATGACAAGTCTATAGCTGGGCTTGTTGGTACTCACCTATAATCCCAGCACTTGGGAAGCTGAGGCAGGAGGTTCAGTGCGAGTTACAGACCAGCCTGGGCTACAAAAATGAGCCCAAGGCCAGTTTGAACTGCATAGTAAGACCCTGTCTCAAGAAGACAAAAAACAAAACAAAACAAAACAAAACAAGCCTATAAAGTGGTTATCTTGTGCAGGGAGACTCAGTGAAAGGAGATATAAAGGAAATTTTTGAAGGGTGAAAATGTTCTATTGCTCAGTTTAGGCTACAACCACACAAATGTGGGCATATGTAAATGTTCAGCTCCTACCTGAAACGTTGAAAACTATGCACACTAATTACATAAGCAATTTGCACTGTAATTGGTTTTTTTTTTTTTTTTTTTTTTTTGGAATGTGCCCTTGAATACTGTGTGTCTTGTGCACCTCCCCTTTGACATCCTACCCTGGACACACCAAGAAAAAGGAGGGGACCATTCTTGGTGCATTCAAAGTTGCCTGAAATACAGCTCACCAGGCCTGCTCTGAGTTCACAAAGTGGCCTTGTGGTCAATATAAACAATGCTGAGGTCAGAAAATATAAGCTCTTCTTGTTAGAAAAATGGATTACAAAACAAGAGAGCAGGTAAACAAGATGGCAAAGCAGAAATCGCTAGGAATCCAGAGCAGGAAGCAGGTATCAGCCTTGATCACTGAAGACACACAAAGGGATGGGTGTGAATCAGTTACACAGAGAGCTATATTGTTGGTATAGAGTTGGTTCAGGGATTTGTGTTCCATTTAGCCTGCTCCCCAGTGAAGCAGCAGGAGCCTTAAAGCAATAAGGGCTAGGTTGCTGGTACATACCTGGCCATACAATCTCCCTGCAAAATTCTGCAACTAGCAGAGTTGTTTGCCAGCCTTTTCCTCTAGCTTTTGCCTGCGGTGCTGGGGAAGGTACCCAGGTCTTTCACATGCACTATACTACTGAGCTATACCTCCAGCCCCAACCAGCCTCTTTCAAAACTAAAGGAAGCTGCCTAAGAAATCTTTCGAGTGGTTTATTTCATCAAAACACCACTGTATGTTTCCTTAAGGAAAATCTATATAATTGAGGTTTCAGAGAATTATTAGAGGTCATTCTCTTTGTAATGAGAGTGTACCTAAGTACGACTGCTGGTTTTAGGGTCACATATTATATAGCAAAATCAGGTAGATTGTGCTAACCACCTCTTTAGATTTATACAACTCCATTTGCCTTAGAACAGAGAACATGAATA
The DNA here is from genome assembly GCA_004027025.1 of Myocastor coypus. Taxonomy (NCBI): domain Eukaryota; kingdom Metazoa; phylum Chordata; class Mammalia; order Rodentia; family Myocastoridae; genus Myocastor; species Myocastor coypus. The sequence goes on along the minus strand of PVJA010028760.1, from coordinate 1,713 downwards.
ATGGATGCTGATTGTACTGCTGGGAAATATCCTTTAATAAATTAGGATCATTAAAAATGCAAACTCTTTAAAAATAGAAGAGAAGGCAAACAGTGTATCTAAAAACACTTGTGCTAGACTCTGCAGAAACAAACCTCCTCTTGTCAACCAGTCTGGAAATGAGACACGAAAACATTTGGTGTAGGTAAGTACTGTCATTAAGAAACAGTAATGTTTTCCCAAAATACAATGGAGTTCTAATGGTGGTAATTACCTCCCAAAAAATACTAACAAGGCTCTATATAATTAAAATAGATACAACTCTTCAGACTGTCTCAAAAGTAAATTAATGGATAATAAGCAGAGTCTTCATTATCAAAACATATTAAGGAAAGTTCTGGAAATTTTTGTGAAGAACAAAATAGTTAGCATAGGCTGGCCAGGTAGTTCAACAGATTAAAGTTCCTGCTTAGGCAGGTGCAGGGACTGGGGTTTGATCCATGGTGTTATGTGCCAGTCCTGCCCCTAGGGTGCACTGAGATAGCAATTGAGACTAAGCATGGTGGTGCATGCCTGTAATCCCAGTGCTTGGAAGGCTGAGTCTGATCTGTGGAGTGAGACCCTGAGGACCCTATACTAAATACACTTTCTAAAAAAAAATTGTAAACTTATCTCCTTACCCTGTTTTTAAAACAACATTTATTTATTTATTTATTTATTTATTTATTTATTTATTTATTATATTTATTTGATAGAGGGTCTTGGCTATTCAGTTTGTACTCAGTGATCTTCCTGTCTCGATCCTTCCAGTGCTTGGCTTATAGATATGTGCCACCATGTCTGGTTTCAGGATTGGCATGGCATGTGGTACTGAGGATTGAACTCAGGTTGTTGTGCTTGCCAGGCAGGCACTTAGCCCACTAAGCTATCTCCCCAGCCCCAAAGATGACATATTTAGATATTATTATTATTATTATTATTATTATTATTATTATTCTGCAAAGCTTTCTTCCAGAGGGCCTCAGTCCTTCCTGGCAGCTGCCTTCCTCATGGCAGCCAGCACATTGCTCAGCTCCTTACACTTCCTCTTGGGACGGATGTGCATCCCCACCCCTTTTCCTAATGTTGAAGATTGAAGGAACCTAGAGCTTTATTCATGCTAAGAACACGCCCTACTTCTAAGATACACTCCCATCCATATGCTTATTAATAATAGGGAAAATAGTATTTTGATGTTTATAGAGAATATTGTACTACACCTGCATTTTTCCCCCTATGGCTTAACACCTAAACTAGAGGGAGTAAAGCAAAAGTTGATGAGCAGCATAGCATTGTGCGGAAACCCTCTTTCTTTTATGTAAATGATTCAGTCTTGCTAAGGTTGCCCTTAGAATCTTCCTGAGTTGTGTTCTAAACCTTAGTATTCTAGACCATAATTCTGGCTCCATCATTATCCTTCTGTCCTTATTAGGGAATATAGGGAACAGCAACCCTGACCATCTATAGGGAGCTTGTCAAGAAAACCCACCTCAGATACACAGCATAAGAATCTGCGCTATAGCTGCATGCTCAGGCAGTTCCATGGACACTGACATTTTAGAAGTGCAGAGGACCACCAGCATTCTATATTCTGAACACAGCTGTGAACACATTCTTACTCCACTAGTTTTGAGTAATAAGAATAGTAAGAAGCCCATGCCACTTTCTTTACCTTCAAGAAATTAAAAAAAAAAA
>PVJA010028759.1:9355-27314 GCA_004027025.1 Myocastor coypus | reverse complement strand
TGAGCCACCATGCCCGGCTTAGAACTTTCTATAGTACTTTACAACTTACAAGCTGTTCACAGTTTTGAAATTAATCCTCATAAAACCTCTTTGGGGTCAGTACTACAAGCCTTAGTAGGTAGAAAAAAAATGTCTCATTTAGGATTTTGCTGGCTGCAGTGCAATATTCTTCAATAAAATCCTCACTGTCGTCCTTTCATGTGCTCTGCTGGCAGATGCAAGGTGTGCTTGAGCAACACAGCCTGCTCTGTAGGGCTGGTAAAGGTCTTCATCACTGTATTAATAACCACTTGTAAATATACTTCCCTTCCCTCACTTACTTCCTTAAAACCAACAGAGCATGTACAAAAGGATCTGCATCATAAATGATGCTTTGAGAAACAAAACCAATTTAGAAAAAAAAAAAGATATGCAAATGTTCTTTTTATAGATTACAAATTCTAAATCTTAAAAAATCCTAACTGAAATATCTGTATGCAGAAGTGACTTGCTTAATGAAATTGAAAGTGTGCACTGAGATCAGTGTGGCTCCCTAAGTAGTCAGATTGTAGGGCTGAGAAAAATGGGGGCTGCTCTAATGAGATTCGGGATTTGGGAGGCTCGCTCTGGATCAGAGTGCAGCCTTGCCCATGTGATCTGACCTCTGCATAGAACACAGATGAAATAAGGGAGACTTGAGTATTACTTTAAAAATGTTGGTATAAGGGGTCCGGCAGGATCACTCAGTGGTCTAAAGCGCCTGCTTAGGAAAGCTTAGGCGGCTGCAGGGACCACAGTTTGATCCCTGGCACCACATGCTGTGCCAGCCCCGCCCTCAGGGCAGGCTGAACCGGCCATAAAAATAAATAAATAAACAAAAAAAATTTTGTTGGTACTGAGGTAACTCCAGCTGGGAATTCTGCTGCCTCAATGTGGAGGTATTGCAAGGCCAGTTATGGTTCTTTATGTGCTTATGCTATGGCATGCAGATTTCATATAAAATATTATAAATCATTTTGGTGATGAGAGGGGCTCAGCAGTATTGCCCAGCAGCATCTAGAGTGCACTGACAAGTCCAGCTTCCTTCCCCCACCCCTGCCTTCCCAACCTCTAGTAACCACTGTACCTTAATAAAATTTTCCATTTCTAACCCAGACTCTTGATTTCTTTTTTATGTCTGTGTTTTATATTCATGTTGACATTTAACCTATAGTCATAGAAATACAGTGATGTTTGAGCACTTAGTGGTTGGCAATTAAGATTTGCAATGTTTATGTATTAGCTGGGTCCTTTTCGCTGAGTAAATGAGTGACCCGAAACCTGGAGAGGTCTGCTGTGCCTGGCAGGGCTGCTGTGGCTGGCGGGGCTGCCCTGGCAGCTTCTTTCTCTAGAGCAGCTCTCATTAACTGACCCTGCTATCTTTTGGGGGAAAGTTGAATTGGAAATACATTCTCTTGTCCCTCCCCCTTCTTTTGAGTCTGGGCCATTTACTAAAAGACTACAATGTGTGTTGTATTCACAGATCTCACCTGGGGTCCGGCTCACGGCTGCCCTGGAGTATGTCCTTGTTGGAAAGGAACCCAAACAGGAGGACTATGGGGTTCCTGGGCAGCAAGCAGGGGCTGGCATGGAGCAGTTTGCAGCCCCCTTGGTGCCTTGGGCTTACGCTCTGCCTCTCCCTAGGGCTGCCAGCAGGGTGGTGTGCTCCTGCCAACAGGAGCCTTCATGAGACTCTTCCTTCATGCAGGTCCTCTCCCACAATCTGTGCACGGTGCTGAAGGTCCCTCATGACCCGGTGGCCCTGGAAGAGCACTTCAGGGATGATGATGAAGGACCCGTCTCCAACCAGGGCTACATGCCATACCTGAACAGGTTCATTCTGGAAAAGGTAGGCCCAGCCTTGTCATTCAGCAGCTTGATTCGCACTTGTCTGGAGGGTGCAGGACTGAGCTGTGAGACATGGGCAGGGGAAGGAGGAGTGCGGGGCTGAGGACCGGGGCCGTGTGTGTGTGTGTGTGTGTGTGTGTGTGTGTGTGTGTGTGTGTCCCCTCCCCTCTGTTCGGCCTTCCCTGGGTCATTTCCACCTTGGTTTGCTCCTTTGGAAATAAGGATTGTGCTTTGTGTTAACTTCTGCATGTCGTCTCTCAGGGAGCTGTGTTCCTTTTGAAAAATGCAGTTCCCTGGGTACTCACAGTGGTTAGTTATTCTTTTTTTTTGCTGGGACAAAATACTTGATACCCTAAATGAAGGAGGGAAAGGTTTATTTAGTTTTGGAGGTTTTGGAGGTTTCAGTCCATACTCAGCTGGCTCCAAGGTAGTGGTACATGGAAGAGAGCAGCAGTTCATGGCAGAGGAAAACAGCAAAAAAAGAGGAGCAGAGAAGCAAGCCTCTCTCCTTCCCTTGTAGTCTATGCAGGATGCCTGTCCCAGGGCCCGAGCAGTGCTTACCCCATAATCCCAGTCAGTCATGGGCTTTAGAGGCCCACCCCATGACTGCGTGAGGCTTTGGGGGGACATCCAGATGTAGACCATAACAGCTGTTAAAGCTTGGATGTGGTGGAGTTAAGTATGACCACTAAAGGTGATGACGAGTGTCTTTATTATTTCGAAATTGTCTCGCAGGCCTTTCAGCTTAGAATTTACAAGATACTACCTGGGTGGTGCCTCTAAGTTATATTCAGAGTAAAGATTTTATAAGAACCTATCACATTGCTGGGCGTGGTGGCACACGCCTGTAATCCCAGCACTTGGGAGGCTGAGGCAGGAGGATCAGTGCAAGTTTGAGACCAGCCTGGGATACAGAAGTGAGTTCAAGGTCAGCCTGAATTGCATAGTGAGACCCTGTTTCAAAAAGAAAAAAAAGAAAGAAAAGAACCTATCACATTAGAGGCCAAATAAAACTTACTGAATTTGCTGTCATGTTCAGTTTTTATTAAAAAGTAACATATATAAATGCACTTTTTTTTTTTTCTTTTTGCGGACCGGTGTTCAAACTCATAACTTTGCACTTGCCAGTCAGGCACTTGTGTCATGAAGCTGTCTCCCTGGCCCCTATAAATGTGCTTCATGTGTAAATTTTAAAAAATATTTCGAGTGGGTGATACATTAAAAAAATTATACAACTTTCTGGGGTACCAGGTGATGTTTTCATGATGTATATGTTGTTTAATAAGTCAGATTAAAGCAATCTTAAACACTTCATTGATTTTTGATGAAAATTCTAGAAGTCTCATTTTCCAGTTTCTTGAAATACCTTATCACTGTCCGTGGTCATCCTACTGTGCTGTAGTACACCGGGGCTTGCTGTTGTCTGACTCTAGCTTGTTGTCCCTTGGGCAGCTTCTTCCCTGCTTTCCAATATTAATAGAATATAATGCATGAAAATAATCAAATCTAGTCAGATGTGGTGGCTAGATCCCAGCACTCAGAAGGCTGAGGCAAGAGGATCATTGTGAATTGGAGGCCAGCCTGGGCTATAAGCAAGATCCTGTCTCAAAACAAACAAAATATAATTCAAACTGTTGGTACATGTAAATAATTTTTATTAATTGCAGATTAAAATTTTATGGAAAATCTGAGCATAGTGGTGCAGGCCTGTAATCCCAGCCCTTGGGAGGTTGGGGCAGGAGGATCACTGAGTTTGAGGCCAGACTGGGCTACATAATGTTCTCACAGCCAGCCTGAATGGTATAGTGAAACCCTGTCTCAGAAAGACTAAAAACAGTTATGAAAAGCAATCACATGTTTGCTATTAAATAGGCAATTATCAAGAAATAGATGACACAGAAAGTGATTTTGTTCCTTTACTCTTACTGGTTTGGTTCTCCAGGAGTAATCATTGTTTGGTGAATATCTCTGTAGAATTTTGTTTGTTTGGTATTTTCTTTCTTTCTTTTTTTTTTTTTTTTTTTTTTTTTTTTTTTTTTTTTTTTTTTTTTTTTTTTTTTTGAGACGAGGTCTCTTTGTGTAGCCGAGGCTGGCCTCAACATTATAACTCTTCTGACTCACATTACTGAGTGACTGGATTATGGGGCTATGCTGCTGTGCTTGGTTTGTAGGACTTTATTTATTTATTTATTTCTTGTTTCAGAACCTTTGTTTATTCACTCATTTTTATGGCCGGCTCAGCCCGCCCGAAGGGCAGGGCTGGCGCAGAATGTGGTGCCGGGATCGAACCGCGGCCCCTGAAGCCGCCCAAGCTTTCCCAAGCAGGCGCTTTAGACCACTGAGCCATCCTGCCAGGCCCCGGTTTGTAAGGACTTTAAAAAGTTACCTGCTGGTACACATGCAAACTCTCACACACTGTCTCAGTTACTTTTTTACTTGTTGCCGGGACAAATACTCGACACTCAAGATGAAGGAAGGAAAGGTTTATTTAGCTCACAGTTACTGGAAGTTTCAGTCCATATTTGGCTGGCTCCAAGGCTGAGTGGCACATGGCAGAGGGCAGCAGTTCATGGCGGCGGAAACAGCAACAACGGCGACAGAGGCAACGGAACAACCAAGGGAGCAGAGACTAACAACTCTAGTCTGTCTCTCTGTCTCTCTTTAAATTACATCAGACTCTCTGCCTTTAGCCTATCAGCCTCAGGTCACACCCATAGTCTCAGCAGTACTTAAAACACATAATCCCAGGGATCATGGATCAAGTCTCAAACTCCAGATCAGTACTAAATCACATAATCCCAGTGGATCATGGATCAAGTCTCAATCTATAGAAGTCCTTGCCCCATGACTGCATGAGGCTTTGTGGGGACAACTAGACAGAAACCATAATACACACGCATAGTGTTGTGTTTCAGAATGAATAGGATCATACTGTACATGAGCTTCTGTGGTTTATCTTTCTTTCTTCTTTTTTTTTGTCTTTTTGAGACAGGGTCTCACTATGCTGTTCAGGCTGGTCTCAAACTCACACTGATCCTTGTGTCTCAGCCTCCCAAATGCTGGGAATACTGGCGTGCGCCACCATGTCCGGTTGCAGTTTATCTTTCTAATATTGTTATCTTTTCATATCTTGTATTTAGTTTAGCTGTGAAAGTTAATACTTTAGAAGTTGTGGAAATACTATTCCTAACCTACTAACACCATCTGTGGTTTTTAAATTAAATATAATTTAATTTTTAAGGAATCAGTCATGTTAACTGTATTAGTTTATTTATTTATGGCCACCTCAGCCTGCCCTGGGGGGTGGGTACAGCATGTGGTGCCAGGGATTGAATCATAGTCCCTGCAGTTGCCTAAGCTTGTCTAAGCAGGCGCTTTAGACTTCTGAGCCATCTTGCCAGCCCCCCCCCCTTTTTTTAAGGGACCATGGTATTTTTTGGTATGTTTAACAAAGTGCTTTTCAGAGGATGATAATAATCCCTCCTTCCCTCCCTCCCTCCCCCTCTCCCTCCTTTCTTTTTTTCCTTGAGACAGGGTCTTGCTGTGTAGCCCAGGCTGGTCTCAAGCTGGTAATTCTCTTGGCTCAGCCTCGAGTACTGGAATTACTGTGTATACTAACGTTCTTGGCGTTGATAATACTTTTTCGTTTTTGATACAGGGTCTAGTTTTTTTTTTTTTTTTTTGTCTTTTTGAGACAGGGTCTCGCTATGCAGTTGAAGCTGGTCCTGAGGTCACTTTTGTAGCCCAGGCTGGTCTCGAACTCGCACCAATCCTCCTGCCTCAGCCTCCCGAGTGCTGGAATTACAGGCGTGAGCCACCACGCCCGGCAAGGGTCTAGTTTTTTTAAATATATTTTTAAATTATTTTATTTTATTTATTTTCTTGTTTCAGAACTTTTTTAAAATTTTATTTATTTATTGTTTTCTTGTTTCAGAACCTTTCTTTGTTTATTCACTCATTTTTATGGCTGGGTCAGCCTGCCCCGAGAGCAGGGCTGGTGCAGCATGTGGTGCCGGGGATCGAACCGAGGTCCCTGCAGCCACCCAAGCTTTCCTAAGCAGGTGCTTTAGACCACTGAGCCATTCCGCCGGGCCGCAGGGTCTAATTTGTAGTTCAGGCTGACCTGAGCTCACTGTGTAGCTCACGCTGACTTTATTTTTTTTTGTCTTTTTGAGACAGGGTCTCGCTATGCAGTTGAGGCTGGTCCTGAGCTCACTTTTGTAGCCCAGGCTGGTCTCGAACTCGCACCAATCCTCCTGCCTCAGCCTCCCGAGTGCTGGGATTACAGGCGTGAGCCACCACGCCCGGCTTCGACTCACGCTGACTTTAAACTCAGCAATGCTTCTGCCTTAGCTGGGATTCCAGGTGTATACTAGCATACCTCTCTGATAATACTTTTTTTTTTTTTTTATCTTTTTGAGACAGGGTATTGTTGTGCAGTTCAGGCTGACCTTGAGCTCACTTTTGTAGCACAGGTTGATCTCGAACTTGCACTAATCCACCTGCCTCAGCCTCCCGAGTGCTGGGATTACAGGCATGCACCACCATGCCCGGCTTCTGATAATACTTTTAAATTTAAAATCGAATACATTGCTGGGCATGGTGGCTCACACCTGTAATCCCAGTACTCGGGAGGTTGAGGCAGGAGGATTGGTGCGAGTTTGAGACCAGCCTGGGCTACAAAAGTGAGCTGAAGGCCAGCCTGAACTGCATAGCGAGACCCTGTCTCAAAAAGACAAAGAAAAAAAAAATCGAATACATTAAGATACCGATTTTCATAACTATACATATTTTTCTGTGGTTTCTTCAAATTTTCATTGTTCTATGTATGGATTTAAAAAGTATTTAGCTTTTTTTTTTTTTTTTTTTTTTTTTTCAATACTGGGGAGTGTGATTTGGTTTAGATTTTTCTTTTTTGGAGACAGTATCTCAGTATATAGTGCAGGCTGGCCTAGAACTCAGTTATCCTCCTTTCTCAGCCTCCTGAGTGCTGGGATTACAGGTGTGTACAACCCCATGGGACTTGTGTTTTATTTAAAATATAAACAAAGCATAGTGATTAACATTTATAGTAGTAATATAAGTTAGCTACTTGGAAAATACTGTAACTAAATTTTTTTTTTTTTTGTCTTTTTGAGGCAGGGTCTCGCTATGCAGTTCAGGCTGGCCTTGAGCTCACTTTTGTAGCCCAGGCTGGTCTTGAACTTGCACTGATCCTCCTGCCTCAGCCTCCCGAGTGCTGGGATTACAGGCGTGCGCCACCACGCCCGGCTCTGTAACTAAATGTTGGTTAGGATTTTCTGTCTTTCTTTCAGGTTACATAGAGGGCCTTTTCATGTTTTCATTTATCTGTGTCCCCAACCATTTTGTTTGTTTGTTTGTTTTTTATTTTGACTCAGGGTCTTGCTAAAGTGCCCAGGCTGGGTATGAACTTGTGATGTCAGGGTTTGAGCCTCCCAGGGTGCTGGGAACATAGGCAGGCATGTGCCATCACATCTGGCATAGGATTCTTTTAAACATTACAAGAGGGGGAAAAAGAAAAAAACCTAAGAGACTACATTTTTTTTTTTTTTTTATTCTTGTTTCAGAACCTTTTGTTTATTGACTCATTTTTATGGCCGACTCAGCCCGCCCCAAGGGCAGGGCTGGCACAGCATGTGGTGCCGGGGATTGAACCGTGGTCCCTGAAGCCGCCCAAGCTTCCCCAAGCAGGAGCTTTAGACCACTGAGCCATCCCGCCGGGCCCCCTAAGAGACTACATTATATTTTTCAGAAAATCTGCAGCAAAGATCATCAATATTACATCAATATAGAACAATGTAGTGTGTTCGTTTACATGATGTGTTTTCTTTTTTTTTTATTCCAGTTTTGCTATGTAGTTTGGGATGGCCTTGAATTCATGATTTAGCCCATGCTAATATGTGTGGTGCTGAACATCTGTAATCCTAGTACTCAAGAATGGAATGAGCACAAGGATTTAGGTTTAAGGGCAGCCTGCAGTACATGGTGAGACCCTGTCTCAAATCAAAACAAAACAAAATGGAAAAAAGCCCCTCACAATCGAAAACAAACTTTGTAGCCCAAGCTGACTCTGAGCTAGTGATGGTTCTTCTGCCTCAGCCTCCCATGTATGGTACCTTTTGTATCTATTATTTCCTGTCAGCCTCACAAGCTTACATGTTAATGTATGCCTTTTTTGGGGGGGAGGGTGTCTTTCTATGTAGTTCAGGCTGGGCTTGAACTCACCATTGGCTTTGGTAATCTTGCTGCCTCAGCCTCCCAAGTGCTGTGATTACTATTTCCCTGCCAGAGATATTGGAATTGTCTTTTTTTTTTTTTCTTTTTGAGACAGGGTCTCGCTATGCAGTCCAGGCTGGCCTTGAGCTCACTTTTGTAGCCCAGGCTGGTTTCAAACTCCACCGATCCTCCTGCCTCAGCCTTCCAAGCGCTGGGATTATAGGCATGTGCCACCATGCCCAGCCTGGAATTGTCTTAAATGTGCTTTTCCCATTGCTTTGTGTATATTTTTTATTTTTTATCTTATTTTATTTATTTATTTTTTGTCTTTTTGAGACAGGGTATTGCTATACAGTTGAGGCTGGTCCTGTGCTCACTTTTGTAGCCCAGGCTGGTCTCGAAGTCGCACCAATCCTCCTGCCTCAGCCTCCTGAGTGCTGGGATTGCAGGCGTGAGCCACCACGCCCGGCTTCATATTTTTTAAATTGACATAAAAATTGTATAAATTTATGCTGTATAACATATTTTGAAATGAGTATACATTGTGGGATGATCAGGTCAAAGTAATGTGCACAGGGCCAACCGGATAACTCAGTGGACTAAAGTGCCTGCTTGGTCCCCAGCACCATATGCCTTGCCAGCCCTGCCCCCAGGGCAAACTGAGAGGGAATGGAGATTGGGAGCGCCTGTAATCCCAGTGCTTGGGAGGTTGAAAACAGGAGGATTGCTATGAGTCTGATCTGTATAGTGAGACTCTGTACTATATACATAAAAAACCAAACCAAACCAAAACCAAGTGATGTGTACATCACCTCTCATAATTACCATTTGTTTATAATGAGAATACTAAAAATTTATGTACATGCATGCTACATTATATGCACCGTAATCACCATGTTATATGGAAAAAGAGGTTAGCTACATTAGTGAGAGGTAAGATTTAACCAAACTCACACAAGCTCCATTATGTGTGATTCTGTTTATATGAAATGTCTCCCAAAGGGCAAATATGTGTAGAGAAAAAGGCAACTGGGGTTGCCGGGGTTTTGGGAGTCACAATGCTGAGTGACCACTAATGTGCCTGGAATTTCTTTTTGGGATAATGGAGATGTTTGCTGTAGTGGTGATGGTAGTGGAGTTTTATGGCTGTGTACTACATCTCATTAAATTGTACACTTTACAAAGGATGAATTTTATGACATGAGAAGCATGTTTCAGTAAAGTGATTTATCAAACTAGGTGTGGTTGTTGCACTCCAGTAATCCCAGTACTAGGAAGGCTGAGGTAGGAAGATTGCTGTTTTAAAGCCAGCCTGAGCTACATAGTGAGAGCCTGTCTCAAAAAGACAAAGACAGAACAAAAACATAGGGCCTGCCAGATAGCTCAGCGGACTCAAGTGGCTGCTTAGGCCGAGCGCAGTGGCCAGGGTTCGATCCCCAGCATGCTGTGCTGGCCCCACCCCCAGGGCACAGTGAGATAGCGATTGAGAAGTGGGCCTGTAATCCCAGTGCTTGGGAGACTGAAAACAGGATCACTACGAGTCTGGTCTATGCAGTAAGACCCTGTAGACCCTGTACCAGATACAAAACACAAAACAAAATAGCAAGGGAAAAAATAAAAAACCTTGCAGACAATAAACAGGATTATCTGTTAGTAAAATATTTTATTAAAAAATCTTTTATCTATATTTATTTGGTATACAGCCTGCACACAGCTCAGGCTTGTAGTGACCCTCCTGTCTCAGCCTCCCTAGTGTTGGTTTTGCTCAGACAGGTGCTTAGACCTCTGAGCTATCTCACTGCACGTTACTAAAATACCATAGCGCACACTGGAAAATTCTCAGAAATCTGGAAATTGCTTTGTTTTGTGCTAGATTTTTTTTTTTTTTCTGTTTTGCAGAACCAGGGATTGAACTCAGGTCCTTGCACATGCCAGGCAAGTGCCTAGTCTACTGAGCTATGTCCCCAACCCTTTTTTTTTTTTTAAGCCTCTTTAAGTTTTAAAAGGTTCTTTGAGTATCTTGATATTTTTCAAGTTTTGTTGATGGGAGACAAAATATAGCAGAACCTGAAATTTCAGAATAAGCCACTGTGTGCAGAGACACTGTCCAGGGTGCAAGGCTGTGGCGAGACAGCAGGCCCTTGTCTGGCCCGGCTCAGCCACCTGGAGCGGGGATTTTGCCAGTTGTGCAGTCCAAGTCAGATGGCTGCGGTTTCCATGGCATGGGTTTATTTTATTTATTTATTTTTTGAGACAGGGTTTCATTGTGCAGCTCAGGCTGGCCTTGAGCTCACTTTTTGAGCCCAGGCTGGTCTCGAACTCGCACTGATCCTCCTGCCTCAGCCTCCCAAGTGCTGGGATTACAGGCGTGCGCCACCATGCCCGGCTTTAGAATGTATAATTCTGAAAGCATCTAGAAAGAAACTTTTATAGCCTCCCCTCCCCTCCCATTTCCTCACCCCTCTCTTTTCTCCCTCCACTCCTCTCCTCTTCCCACCCCTATCTCCTCTCCCCTTCCTCCACTCTCTCTCTTTTTTTTGATGGTGTTACCATGGGTCCAACTCAGGACCTTGTGCTAGCCAGGCGAGCACTTATTCCACCGAGCTATCTCCCCAGCCCCTCCTTCCTCCTCTTGCGCCTTCCTCCCTCTTCTTGTCCCTTCCTCCCTCCCTCCTCTTTCCTTCCCTCCTTCCCCCATCCTGTCCTCTCTTTTCCCCTCCCTCTCTTCTGCACCCTTCCCCTCCCCTTTTCTCTATTCTCCTTTCCTCCTTCCCCCTGCCTTTTAATCTTATTTATTTGGTGTAGGGTCTCACTACACAGCTCAGACTCCTAGTGTTTTTCCTGTCTCAGCCTCCCGCTCACTGAGAATGCAGGTGTGCACCACTACGCCCCGTTTCAGTGACCGGTTTTGTGCCCATGACCGGCATGGCATGTGGCACCAGGGATTGAGCCCGGATCCATGCACTTGAAGGCGGGCACTCAGACCGCTGAGCTACCTCCCGAGTCTCTCCGTACTTCTCTTTGGCAGCAAGACTATACGTAGATTCCCTGAAAGGGAATACTTGAAAAAGGTAAAGAAGAATTTTTAATATTTAGTCTCAACAGCTGCATAAAAATACTGATCCCCCTTCAACATGTTTATGATGCTAATTCTTTTGTGAGAACCAGTGGCTGATTAGGCTTGTTGGTTTTTTTCACTGATTCTGTGCAGTAAGGCTTGGTGTGGGGTATATGATTCCAACAAGTAGCTCCTTGGCAATGTACCAGTTTCAAATTGGAGACACTGACATTCTCTCTCCCTCTCTCTCTCTTTGTCTCTCTTTCTTCTTTTAAAACACGGTCTTACTATGCAGTTGAGGTTGGCCTCAAACTCAATGATTCTCCTGCCTCAGCCTAGTGTTGGGATTACAGGTGTGTGCCATGCCCAGTTCGTTGATGTTTTGCTTTCTTTTCTTTAATTTTTTTTTTTTTTTTTTTTCCCTTTGAGACACAGTCTCACTGCGCAGCTCAGGCTGACCTTGAGCTCACTTTATAGCCCAGGCTGGTTCACTGAGGTTTTCCAACAGTCTTTTTGTTTTTATTTTTTTTGAACTGTGTGTACACACGAGAAAAACACAGAAACATTTCAGTTCAGTACAGTCTCCTTCGTATTCTTTTTTTCCTCTCTCTTTGTCTTTTTGAGATGGTCTCTGTATGCAGTTCAGGCTCCCCTTGAGCTCACTTTTGTAGCCCAGGCTGGTCTTGAACTTGCACCGATCCTCTTGCCTCAGCCTCCCAAGTACTGGGATTACAGGTGTGCACCACCATGCCTGGTTGTTCTTTTTTTCCTCTTACATGTGTACTTTTTTTCTTCTATGTGCTTACTTTCTTAGCAGCTTGGTGCTCATGTGACAGTTCCATTTCTTGCATAAAATGTGGTTTCAAGTTTCTTCTGATAGTTGAATGGCCACCCCTCAGCTCTTAAAAAAAGTTTGTGTACGAAGAGCTCAAAGAGTTAGACCCCTCCAGCATAAAAGATTCAAAGGTAAGCCACTAAAGGAGTAGATACTTCTCAGAAGAAGTAAAAAATACATGAAAAAAAAAAATGTTCAGCACCAATGGTCATTAAAGAAGTAGAAATGAAAACAACACGGAAGTTCTGTCTTACTACAGAAAGAGTGGCAGTTAGTAAGAAGTCAAATAATAACAAATGCTAGAGGGGCTGTGGGGAAAGGAACCGTTCCTCATGGTTGGTCGGAGTGTAAAGTAGTACAGCTACTGTGGAAATCAGCATGGAGAGTCCTAAAAAATATAAAATTGCGCTGGATGTGGCAACGTATGCCTATAAACCCAGCCCTTGGGAGGTCGAAATGGGAGGATCACTGTGAGTTTGAGACCAGCGTGGATAAAGCCAGCCTGAACTACATAGCAAGACTGTCTAAAAACAGACAAACCTAACACCACCACCGCCCAGAGCTGGCCATGGTGGTGCACACCTGTGGTCCCAACACTCAGTAGGCTGGCGCAGGAGGATTGCTGAGAGTTCCAGCCTGGCCTGGGCTACAAAGTAAGTTCAAGGCCAGCCTGAACTGCACAGGAAGACTCTATGTTGAAAAACAACAAACCAACAAACAAATAAATGGAGCCTGGCCAACTCAGTGACTTAGCAATATTTTGTTTCAAAATGAATAAAAGGGCTGGGAATATAGTGCAATGTGAAGATCCTAGGTTCACTCCCCAATACTGCAAAAAGAGGGATATATTTAAAGAAGTAGTGTTTTTAAAAATCACAGTTTTTTTTTTTTTTTCTTTTTTTAACCTATTCACATGCTGTATAATTTACCTGTTTATCCCAAAGTATAATTTAGAGGCTTGGCCTGGCAGGATGGCTCAGTGTTCTAAAGCGCCTGCTTAGGAAAGCTTAGGCAGCTGCAGGGACCGCGGTTCGATCCCCGGCACTACATGCTGTGCCAGCCCTGCCCTCAGGGCAGGCTGAGCCGGCCATAAAAATAAATAAATAAACAAACAAAAGTTCTGAAAGAAGAAAAAAAAAAATAAATACAAAATTCTTTAAAAAAAATTTAGTGGCTTTTGGGGTAGTCCCCAGTTTGTGTAGCAACACCATAGTCGCTTTTAGAATATTTACCCCACTACTTCCCCTAGGTCCGTTTGCAGTCTCCTGCTTTGCTGCTCTAGGCGCGCACTACTCCCTGTCCTGGGCATTGCCTAGCTGGACCTTTAATATTGGTGGAGTCATACAGTATGTAGCCCCTTGTGTCTGGCTTCTCCAGCTTAGCATGTTTTAGGGTTTGTCCATGTAATAGAGTGTAGCAGTGCTTCTGTTTTTATGGTCAAGAAATATTCTGTTACTGATGTACTTACTACCTTTGGCTTGCACAGTCACTAATTGGTAGATGTTTAGGTTCACTTTGGTGCGATCACATTGTCTGTCTTTGTTCCTCAAGTCACCAAGGCTCGTCCTGCCACACAGCTTTCAGACACAATGCTCCTTCTGCTGTGGCCTCCTCCATCTAGAAAACACAGCCAGTTTTTGTTTATCCTCTGTTTTTGGTGTGATTGGCAGCACATAAGGGGGTTTCCTCAAGGTGCACCCGCCTTTCCTGGAGCTAGCCAGCAGTCTTATGATGTGTTCTCCCAGAATGCTGTGCTGCTCCTTCCCAGTGGTTTCACCTTGGAGGCAGCGGCTTCTTGTGTGTTGCTTTGCACCTGATTGCCCATCAAGCATTAGGCACGCTGGTCACTCTCAGTACAGTGGCTGGCGCCTAGTAAACCTGCACAAGTAGTTAAATGAATGAACAAGTGAGTGAACCCTGCATACAGAGGCACTTGTGAAAAAGATATGAATCTCTTTCAAGGAACCCATGATTTTGTGTGAGTCATAGTAAATACAGAAGAACTTTACCCTGGAAAGAGCTTGGGGTTAGAAATGTAGGTATCTTGGCTATAGATACAGCTCAGTGGTGCAAGCCCTGGCCTGGAAAGTGCAAGGTCCTGAGTTTGACTCCTGGTATCTAAATAACTAAGTAAATAAATAAAAGTAAATATAAAGAGCCTGATTTTCCCTTCTGCATTTTTTTTTTTTTTTTTTTTTGCTCTTATGCTTTGCTTTTATGATTTTTGGGGTGTGTGTGTGAGGGGCGCGGGGTACTGGGGATTGAACTCAGGATTCTGGTTTGCCAGGCAGGCACTTACTTATTCTACTGAGCTGTCTCCCCAGCCCCACACTTTGCTTCTATGAAACTTATTTGCGATGTGTTATCAGTTACGATTTTACTAGAGGAACAGATAATAATGCAAGATGTACAAATGTATAAGAAATTACAAGATTGGTTTATGACAGCCAGCCACAGAATCAGATAAGGAAGCGTGCAGAGGGTGTTGCACGCTGGAGACTGAAGGATTCGGTCCAAAGTCTGGAGCTCCTTGCTGTGTCCTGTGGAAGTTCCTATCAGGAGGCAGATAGTGATGGGTCTGCGACAGAAGAGTCTACACCAGAAGGCAGAAGCATCCGAGGCAGAGGCTGGAGAGTCTGTGCTAGAAGCCAGGAGATGAAGTCCAAGCTGACTGTGAAGCACGGAGCACCTTCAAGGAAACGCGATGCTCCTCAGTTCCCTTTTATGTCCTTTAAGTGATGAACCATGCACTGTAGGGTGGGGCCTCCACCCTCAAGGTGTGGAATTGCTGAGCCAATTTAGTTAAGCTTTTTTTTTTTTTTTTTTGTCTTTTTGAGACAGGGTCTCTCTATGCAGCTCAGGCTGGCCTTGAGCTCACTTTTGTAGCCCAGGCTGGTCTCGAACTCACACCAATCCTCCTGCCTCAGCCTCCCAAGTGCTGGGATTACAGGCGTGCACCACCACGCCCGGCCCTAGTTAAGTTTTTAACTTCTCAAGTTGGCACAATGATCAACCACTACAAGAAGGGATCCAGCAGTTTTTCTGTTTTCAGGCAGTCTTGCTATGTAGTTCAGGCTAGCTTTGAAGCACTGTGGAGCCCAGGCTGGCCTCAGACTCACAGTGATCCTCCTGTCTCAGTCTCCTAAGCACTGGGAATTACACACATGTGCCACAGTGCTCCACAATGCCTGGTTCTGAGTAATGTTTTAAGGACTATATTGATAGCAGATAACCTTGACTTTTGAGGAAGAGCTTTCAATTTTTCCCCATTTAGTGATGTTGGCCATTATAAATGGCCTTTCATTGAATTGACATGAAGTCCTTCTATGCCTATTTTCTTTAGCTCTTTTGGTTATTTATTTATTTTTGTCTTTTTGAGACAGGGTCTCATTATGCAGTTCAGGCTGACCTTGAGCTCACTTTTGAAGACCAGGCTGATCTCAACTCACTGGTCTTCCTGCCTCAGCCTTCCAAGTGCTGGGATTACAGGTGTGTGCCACCACGCCCAGCTTCTTTAGCTCTTTTAGTGTAAATGGATTTTCTTTTTTTTTTGTCAGAGGTTATTTCTACATTAATGGAGATTATGATGTGATTTCTGTCTCTTCTCTGTTTGATCTGCATTGAGTCATCCCTGCATCCCTGGGATGAATTTTACTTGGTCATGATACATGATCTTTTTTTTTTTTGTGGGACCAAGGTTCAAAGTCATGACTTTGCACTTGCCAGGTAGGCACTTGTGCCACAAAACTATCTCCCCAGCCCCAATACGTGATCTTTTTTGCTTTGCTGCTTCCTGTTCTGTCAGTATCTTGTTGATTTTTTTCATCAATGTTCATTAAAGAGATTGACTTGCAATTCTGCTTTGGTTGGATCTTTTTCTGGTTTGAGAAGCAAAGTAGTGCTGGCTTTCAGGAATGACTTTGGGATTAATCGTTCCCTTTTTTATGTCATTAAAGACTTTGAGGAGTGTTGGCAGGAGATCTTCCCTGAAGTTCTCAGTAAAATTCATGAGTGAATCCATTGGGATCTGATTTTTTTTAGTCAATTTTTTTTTATGCTTCTTCAGTTTCATTACCTGATACTGGATTATTCAGTGTTTTTATGTCTTCATGGTTCAGCTTTTGTGCAGTTCATATGTATCTGGGAATCTATCCATTTCTTTTGAAGCCTCCTTTTATTTCAAGTACAGGTTTTCAAAGTACTTGGTAATAATCTTCTGGGTTTCAGCAGAGCTGGTTGTGATGCTGATTTTTTCATTTCTAATTGCACTGATTTGGATCTGTCTTTTGTTTCCTTGTTTTGGTAAGATTGACTAAGGATTTGTCCATTTTGTTTATTCTTTTTTATTTATTTATTTATTTTTTGCTTCAGAACTTTTGTTTGTTTATTTATTTTTATGGCTGGCTCAGCCTGCCCTGAGGGCAGAGCTGGCGCAGCAGCATGTGGTGCTGGGGATCGAACTGAGGTCCCTGCAAGCTGCCTAAGCTTTCCTAAGCAGGCCCTTTAGATCACTGAGCCATCCTGCCAGGCCCCCATTTTTTTTTTTTTTTTTTTTTTTTTTTTTTTTTTTTTTTTTTTTTTTTTTTTTTTTTTTTTTTTATTCTTTCAAAGAGTTCACTCTTGGTTTTACTGATTCTTTGTACTGCTTTTTTTGTTTTTCTTTTATTTTGTGTGTGTGGCTGCCTCAGCCTGCCCTGGGGGTGGGGCTGGTGCAGCATGTGGTGCCTGGGATCGAACTGCGGTACAGATTGCTGAACCATCTCACTGGCCCTGCTTTTTTGTTTTTTAAAGAAGGGTCTACAGGGTGTCCAGCACCTTAATAGTAGATCAGGCTTGTAGTGATCCTCCTGTTTATAGCCTTCCTAGAGCTGGGATTACAGGCAAGAGCCACCATTCCTAGTGTCAGTTGTCTCAGTGCACTGCGGGGCAGGCCTGGGGCTGGCACACATGCCCATCTTTGTATTGTTGTCAGTATCCATTTTATTCATTTCTGTTCTGATCTTTAAAATTTCCATACTTGCATTGGCCTTGGATTTGGATTGTTCTTTTTTTCTTTTCCCATGACCTTGAGGTACATCGTTAGGTTATTTGAGCTTCATGTTTCCGATGTGGGGATTCATATCTTTAATGTTCCCTCTTAACATTCCATTGTGTACCAAATGTTTCATTATGTTGTTTTTTTTTTTTTCTTTTTGAGACAGGGTCTCGCAATGCAGTTCAGGCTGGCCTTGAGCTCACTTTTGTAGCCCAGGCTGGTCTTGAACTTGCACCAATCCTGCCTCAGCCTCCCAAGGGCTGGGATTACAAGCGTGAGCCACCACGCCCGGCTATGTTGTTTTTTTTAAGTTTTATTTTATTTTTTTCTTGTTTCAGAACTTTTGTTTGTTTATTTCTATGGCCGGCTTAGCCTGCCCTGAGGGCAGGGCTGGCGCAGCATGTGGTGCAGGGGATCGAACTGCGGTCCCTGCAGCCACCTAAGCTTTCCTAAGCAGGCGCTTTAGACCACTGAGCCATCCTGCTGGGCCCCATGTTTCATTCTGTTTTACTGGATTTTTGTGTCATTCTAGGAACTGATTTCTTCTGTGACACACTGAATACTCAAGAGTGTATTACATAATTTCTACGGTTTCTTTTATCATTGATTTCTAGTTTCAGTGCACTAGATTCTAATAATATACACTTGAGGACTGGTGAGATAGTTCAGGGGTCTAAAGCATGTGCTTAGGCAAGCTTAGGCAGACGTAGGGGACCACGGTTTGATCCCCTGCACCACATGCTATGCCAGGCCTGCCCTCAGAGTGGGCTGAACTGCCCCCCACAGTGCCCTTTATAATTTGCTATTCTGGGCTTCTTCTGGCTCCATATGAATTTTAGAATTATTTCTCTAGTTCTGTTAGGAATGCTGTTGATATTTTGATTTTATATATATATATATATATATATATATATATATATATATATAT
>PVJA010028758.1:0-27325 GCA_004027025.1 Myocastor coypus | reverse complement strand
GTGAGGTGGTAGGATAAGAATGGTACCATATTCATGACTGAATTGGTTCAATGCTAAGGTCAGTTGCTGAATGAGTTGTTAGGAACCAGGGATTGGCTGGAAGCTGTTCACTGGAGGAGCCACTTAAAGAGCCACTGCATTCTCTTTCTACTTTTTTCTTCACTCTCTGCTTGATGGTTATCATGCCTTGAGCACATTTTTTCCCTGTAATACTCCTGGGCCATATTGCCTTGGTTATATTTCTCTCATCACTGGGACAAAATACCCAACACCCCAAATTTTAGAAAGGGAAGTTTTATGGAGCTTACAGTATGTGGGCGTTTCCATCCCTATCCAGCTGACTCCAAGGCAGGGAGGCACATGATGGGCACAATAGTTCACAATGGCAGAGGAGAGCAAACACAGCAAGGACAAAGGAGGATATCAAGCCCTTCAGAAGAGTAATACTCACACCATTTCAATGTCTTCCTCTTGAACAGGCTCAGGATATTTAAAAAGATATCACCCTGACCCCCTTCTGAGACACTTAGATAAATTTCTAAGTTACTCAATTTGACATAATGGCACATCCTAGAGCTGTAATGACATGTGTTCTACACACTAGAAAGGAGAACTGCTGAGTTATTTAGTTAAGCTCTTAGACTTCTCAAGGTGACACCATGAGTCAACTGTTACAATCCACCCCTTGTAATTTTGGCTACCAGACACATTTCTTATGCTTATTTTTATCATTTCATAACTTGAACATTATATTGTAAGTTTAACGATCATTAAGAGCTAGTCTAGTCAACATCATATTACATTAGAACCATAACATTCCACTCCTGGCCCCACAAAGATTCATCCTTTTATGCAAGAGGCACTTAGTCCATCTCTAAGGGTGCCCTAAGTCCTAACAGCTTCTGCATTGCTGAAAAGCCCAAGTCACAACTGTCCTCCAAGATGAAGAGCAGACTCCTAGCTTAAAGCTCCTGTACCAATGAAAAGTTAAATGTCTTCAACAGTCTATGACCCAAGGTAAACAATTTCATTCTCAATGTTGCAAATATGGGCATACAAAGGAATGGGAC
This sequence comes from Myocastor coypus, assembly GCA_004027025.1. Taxonomy (NCBI): domain Eukaryota; kingdom Metazoa; phylum Chordata; class Mammalia; order Rodentia; family Myocastoridae; genus Myocastor; species Myocastor coypus. Next base: position 26,255 of record PVJA010028758.1, on the reverse strand, counting down.
CAAACAAAGCCAAAATCCAGCTGGGCAAATTTTAGGTCCTGTATTTCAATGTGCAGCATCTAAGGCAACTAGTGACAAGCCATGAGCTCTAAAGAGCTGAGTGGCTCCATCTCTAAGGCCTGTTTGATGTTTCTAGGTCCAGGGCTTCTCTCTTGGGCTGGCTTTGCTCCCTCTATGCAGGTTTCCTCAGGTTACCCACATTTCTGACTTCTCCAAACTTCTGAGATCTGCATTGCACCTCTGGCTTCACCTGCCTAGCTTTACACATTGCCCTCTCAAGGGCACACTTAACTCCACAACTTTTGCATTCTGCATGCACATAAAACCAGCACCATGTGGTGATGCCAAGGTCTCCCACCAGCTAGAGTAGCAGCAGCCAGGCTTCCCTCTCTCTCGGCTGTCAGAGTCAAGTGCCTGGATGACTGAGCATTCTGTACTCAACTCTGAGGACTACATGCGCTATGGTGCTGCCATGCTGGAGCACTGTGTTCTGTAGCTTTCTTCTGACAGCAAAGTTGTTCATTTTTGTACTTTGGAGGCTAAAATGGGCAAAGACCTGAGGCTTCTTGTGATGCCCTCAGACCATGTTTTCTGTTTTCCTGTTCCTTCTCTGCCACAGAGATTACCTCAGCTCTGTTGTTTCAGCTCAGAGCCTTACTGGAGCTTCTTATCAGGCCAAATTCACTTCACTTTAATTCATCTTGTGGGGTTCTGCTCTTAAGGCTCAGCCCAGATCTGGCCAAAAGACCCCCCAAAATAACCATGCCTCACATCAATATTCCTCTGCCATAAAATTTATACTGACAGATTGATTAGTCTATCACCCTTAACATTATTCTCAGGCAAAATGTCTGCACATGAGCAAACACTGATAACATCATCCAGAGTCCAGCATCCAGTGAGCTTTTCCTTCCCAGAAGAAACTCCCCAAGCCTGTTTTTTATCACCTTTCTGGTCTTCTGAGCTCTCAACAGCCTGGGATGCTTCAGCTGTACTCTTTCCGACAACATCTCTGGCTCTTTCCATGCTTATCCGACACGCCATTCCCAATGGCTTCTGGATCACATGGTCAGATATAGCTACAGCAATGACCCTAGTTCCCTGTTATCAAACTCTGTCTTAAATACTTTTCTCCTATTGCTGGGGCAAAATGCCCCAAACTCCCAACAAAATAAAGGAAATGAATTTCTACTTTACTCACAGTTTGTGAAGGTTTCAGTGCATAATCTCCTGGCTCCAAAGCAGGGTGGCACAAGACAGAGGGCCAATAATCCATGCAACAGAAAAGGGCAATAATGAGAGCAAATAGGGGATAACAAGCTGGTTTTCTTTCCTTACCTTGTACCAGACTACCTGCCCTTGATAGGGTGCAGCATTCACATAACCTCTGTGCTCTCCTCTTGCACAGGCTTAGGATGTTTACAAAGTCAGGATCTCTGACTTGGTTAAACTTCTAAGCTTCTCATATTGACACGATGAGCAACATATTAACGCCGAATGGGCATGTGTTCTACACCCCAGGATACAGAACTGCTCAGTTACTTAGCTGAACTTCTAGACTTTTCAAGTTAACTTAATGAATCAATAACAACACTTGTAATTTCCACTGTTAAGCCAGATGACTGTGAACTTAATTGACAATCCCTTGTAAATCTGTTATCCTCAAAGTTGTGAAGATCCAGTATTGTATATGATCTATGAGAAAGCTAGAAAGACAAAGACCTTCTAAGTGTTTCAGAGGTCGTCCTGAAATGTTTTTGCAAAAGCTTAGATTTGCCAGTCAAAGGGCTGCTATAGCATGGTAAGCAGAGCTTGATGAAATACAGCACAGAGACTAGAGTAGCCAGAGACTGCGTGAGGTACACTGAAGAGCCTGTTCTTTCAGCAAAAACAATGTTCAACAATTACCCAAGAACATCAGTGCAATTCATCAAAGTATCGAGAGGAAATCTTATACCTTAGCATCAAATTCCGTTAAGAATTTATATTTTGATAATCCGTAAAATATGTACATATAAATATCTATGAATCATCTCTGTACTTATTTCTTAAGAGGGGAAGCAACAATGAAATACTTGGTGGGTGTAAAAATATATGGGAAAGCATATGTAGATTCTAGGATATCTTCCAAGTTATTTAATTAATATAATTTTAATTGCTAAAGTTTTGAAAAACTGTGCATATATTTAATCTTCATTGGAAACTTAGGAGATAATACATTACAATATTTTGAACAGTGAAAATTTCTGGATCTTATTCCCTTAGTCTCAGAAATTTTAAATATGACCACTTTTATTCCCTAGTATGTCTTACTTTGTAATAATATTATTGTAATTAGTAATAATGAGAAACAACCATGGCATATTTACTGTCATTAAAGTCAAAGTTGATTAATTTTGCTTAATTAGCATGCTGAAATTGCTACCATCTTTTGAGACTGGAAAGTTTTAAATGCTTTTACTAAAGGAATAAACATTTTCACTTTTAGAGTAATGGCTTGCTTTGTTCATTCATACTTTTATTGTTAAACTGAGTTGGGCTAAATTCTCCTGTGAACTGGGGATGTTATGTAGAATGACAAGTATGTCACTACACTTAATTATTTTATCAGTTGACATTTTGCTGAGAAGTTTTCAATTTTAGTGTTTAGATATTTTTTCTTTCTAAAATCATGATTTTCATTCAATGTAGATCATTTTTTAAAAAACTTAAACTAAAACAAAGCTTTCACGTGTTGGGGTCAATCAGCTGTTGCAGAAATTATTGTCCCAATTAATCAAAGTAAAAATGTTCCGATATTCAGTGTCCATAATATTTAAAATACAAATATATAAATCCTTACACAATACCTTATATTTTAATTGATGGATATATAGTAATTATGGTAACTTCATTTTCTTATGAAAACTAGGTTTTATCTGTATAGAGCGGAAATAACGTTTCCTCATCTGGATTATTTTACGTTATTTTCTGCACCAGTTTTCTTTTTCTGACATATGGCTCCCTGTCTTTCCCTGTCTCTCCCCCTCCCTGTCTCCCTCTCTCCCTCTCTCTCTCTCTCTCTCTCTCTCTCTCTCTGTCTCTCTGTCTCTGTCTTTCTTTGTCTGTCTGTCACTCTTTGTCTCTGTCTCTCGGTGTCTTAGTTTCTGTGTCTCTCTGTCTCTGTCTCTCTCTGTCTCTCTGTCTCTCTCTCTGTCTCTCTCCTCTCTCATTCTCGCACTCTACCCCAGGGAGACTAGGACCTCTGCATCGAGCATCATATACCATGTTTTCTTTAAAGAAATGTAGATAGGCTGATAAATTTTCTTAATTACACAGCAGGGTTAGAGCTTAATGTCCTGCAACTTGAGTCTCCTAGAAGTATTGAAATTACATATGTAGTTTACCATGTTAGACTGAGTCTATTTTTTTAAAATTTCTTATTTTGGTTCTTTCACTTGCTAAACATATTGATTAGAAAATAATGAACAATAATCACAAATGAAAGTTTCCAGGAAAACATATGATATGTCTGTTTATTATTTCCCTTTGCATTTTTATTTAAAATATATCAATGACTAGGTAATTTGTGGAGGAGATGTTTACTTAGCCCAGCTTTGGAGAGCAAAGGACATGACACAAACCACACCCTGTCCCCACAGAGAACTGTATTGCTGACAATGGCATGCTGGGCCAAGGGGAAGAGATCTACTGATGAGGTGAAACTTCAGAGTGGAGGGTCAGCCTGCCCTGATATTCGATGACAGATGCTTCCCAGGAAGCTGCTGCCACTCCAAGGCCTTGGTGTCTCTGAACATTGCTCTGCTGGGAATCAAGACTCCAATACATGATCCCCAGGAGGATAAACCAAGTACAGTACAAACTAGAGGAATAAAGAATACCCTTGGAGCAGTGGCAAATGGAAAACACAACGGTGTTTGCGTGCTTTAAAACCAAGCCTTTGCGATGATGTTTTGGTTACAGGATATTTAGCACAGAATGAAATGTTTATACTCCCAAACAAAAATGAATCAAAAATTATTGATGTGAAGTGGTAGTTTCCATGCAATTCTGGCTATTTTACTTTACTCACTCAGCATAGGATAATGACTGAGGCTTTAAAGATTCAAGATTATTAAGAAATGTTTAAACAGTTCAGCCATAAATCCTTCAGTTTATGGTTGGACCAAAGAAAAAGTGTCATTAGATAATAATATAAATACAGAAGCCTGAGACAGACCGGCCAATAATCATTGTTTTTACCTTGGCTACTTCTCATATATACCTATGCGAACTTTAGTCTCAGATCTTAATCTCTACTGCTTATACAATGATCTTCCTATTCATGACTTGGCATTAATAAAACAGCAACATTAATTCTCAGGGTCCTGAAGAGTTTTGAGCTGCAGCAGTGTGACTGAACACGAACTCAAACATTTGGCGTAAATAAAAATTAGGACATTCTAAAAATAGTTTACTTTCATTTAGTTGGTTTAAAAAATGAGGAAGCTCATTTAATATTCAGCATTCAAATGCTCTACCCGCTGCATTCTTGGCAAAGAAGAAATAATTCTACAATAACATATTTACACTGGTAATGTAAATAAATTTTGAGGCACTATAAAATGTTAAAATGTTGTATCACATTTATCATCAAATTATGATCAAGGTCCAGGCTTGCTATAAATCAAAATATGTTGGCACAGTTGTATACAGTTCTGTCATTCAAATCATTTCATTCCCTAGGCACAATGTTGTATTATATTATTATATGAAGATAAAAATACATATTTTCTCTATGAAGTAAATTCATGTCCATAAAGAACGTGTGATGACTTAATATTCAAGAAATAAATCCAATCAGTTTGTTGGTGAGAGAGAGAGACAAAAACAGCAATGCTTTTCATCACAGTCATAGTCTTAGATATTCATACACTGCAGATTGAAACCTGAGAATTCTCAGCACCCTTTGAGGAGAATAGTAGAGGAAATAATTTGTAACTAAAATCAGACATTTTTTTTTTCTTCCAAAAGAGAAGAAGTATTTTCTAAGGGAAAAAAAAAGTATTCTTCTAGGAGGCAAGGGAATATTATCATTTTCTCCTCTGATCTGTCTCTATTGTTTGTCTCATTGAAATTCTAAAGTTCTTGGAAGTAGAAAAAAATTATCTGCGTTTTCATGTGAGCTTGTTCCATTTCCCTGGAAAATGAATTTACCTTGCAGATATTCCAATAATTGATCTGTACTTGGTGACCAGCAGCTTCAAGAATTAAGTTTTATCATGTACTGTGTTATGTTACCCAGGCACTATATACCTGGTGAACATCACTTGTATGATAAATGCTTTTTTTAGGCATTGGCTTCATACTAGAACACTTATATTTCAAAATCACTCTTAAAGTTTTTTTGTGGCTTTATTTATTTTGTACATGGTCTACAAGGTCTCAGGGCTTATAGGCACGCAATACCACACCCAATCTCAATCACTGTCTCAGCATGCCCCCAGGGGCAGGACTGGCACAGCATGCAGGGGATTGAATCCCTGGTCCCTGCATCTGCCTAAGGATGTGTTTTAATCTGTTGAGCTGTCTGGCCGGCCCTTATGATTTTATATTTCCCTACCTATATGATTTTAGCCTAATAATGCCATCAAAGCGCAAATGCTATATAATTTTGAGATTTATGATAATTGTAATATAAATAAGTCTTCATTGAGACAGTGTTATATCATCTATTTAACTGTTCTTTTTGAACTTTTACACTTACACTTGTGTAAATGTGTATAAAAGACTCAGTTGAATAAAAAATACTTAAATGTATAGTAATCCTTGTAAAAGATTTTAATTCTGAGTCAAAATTGTTTTATGTTCCAATAAAAGCTATAGGCATTTAACATTTATTACTCTTTTAAAATTTGCACAAATATATCTTTCTACCTTTCATATGCCCTTTCATATGTTAAAAACAGTGTGTTTGTTTCTTTTTGAAGAAAGAAACTTCCTTACAGGCTACAACCTATACATTGAATAAGGTGGCCATTGCAGACTCTAGAAATACTTCTTGACTCCTCCTGGCCTCGTTAGTGAAGAAGGCATATGTATGCCATTACCCAGTTGGGCTACATCAGCAACACTACATTAAGCAGTGTATACAATGTGCACCTTTATAGACTCATATGCTTAGCATTTATTAAGACTCATTTTTCTTCCGCCTGAAAAGAAACAATACTAGTAGTATGTGCAATTAAGAGCTCCCTGGAATAATGGAAAAAACTGTTGACCTGTAACCACTTTTACTGTTATGTGCTGGATGAAAGCATAATGAATTCCTCTTGATTCCCTTTACAGAAGAGCAGTGCAGTTAAAGAACAGACACGGCTTCCAGATAATTCAGTAGGTGACAGAAGGACAGTGAGGAGGGCAGTCTCAGAAGGTGCCGCTTTGCTGCCGCATGCCTATCCCATTACCCCAAACCCATTTACCTGGATAAGTTCAATATACTCTGAAACGTTTATTAATAATTTTCTCTGATAGGAGCTATACAGATAAATGTAAATCCTTTATCTCTAGGAACAACCAGGTGCACTGAGGGAAAAATGGTAAAATTCAGTAATTCTATAAGAAAACAGCTAAGTGAGAGAAATAACAACGGAAAATACCAGGAAAAATGTAACCTTTGTGAGATCTAAAAGTTGACATTTTTGAGTTGAAGTACAAACTTGAAGATATGTACGCATAGATGCATATGTATGTATATGGAAATAAAATGAGAAGAAACAAAGAAAGAGGAAACAGACAGGACTGTAAGGAGGAAACGAACAGGAAATGGGTAAATGTGATGACAAAGTAATATCCTGGCATCATCATCTGGTTATTCTGTTTCATTTCATTCCGTTTATTTTATTTAGCTTTTCAATGGTTCTTTTTAGTATAGAATGAGCACATCAAGCCTTACTGCTTGGGAAGTGACAATCCGTTAGAAAGATGGGCTTGGGTCTGAGGAGCCAGGTTGGTAGTGTAAGCACTTGCCTGGCAAGCACAAGAGCCCAGGCTTGATCGCATGGTGCCACATCCTGTGCCAGCCTTGCACCCAGCCAGCCACAGAAGCCTAACAGGGCGTGCTGTCGCTCACCTATAACCCAAGTACTGGGGAGGCGGGGTCCAGAGGATCCCCTCGAGTCTGAGCAGAGTAGTGAAATACTGCAGCAAAAAAAAAAAAAAAAAAAAAAAAAATATTGTCTTTCAAAAATTAAAAGAAAGAGTGGTCCATTTTAACTTGAAATAGTCCTTGAAAAAGCCAACAACTCTTAGGGAAGAGCATAAATATGACCACTCTTCACTGACTAAGAAAAAAGAATTTTCCAGAATGTCTCCCCATGAAAATAATATATGTTCTAGCTCCACAAAGGCTGTTTCCCAATAACTTTATAACTTAAGCATATTTTTGTGGAAGGCATCATTCCAAAATTATTTCAGGACCAGAAGAAATAGGCAGAAAGCATCCCCGCCTCTGGCTCCATCGCTATGTTGTGGAGGGGTGAACTCTTGCCCACAAATTCTGGAGGGTTCTTGGGTGCACTTAGTGTAGCAAACACAGTCTTCCCATGGCCAGTTTCCATTTCTAGAGCTCCACAACCACATTTGCTACCTCTGTGTTTGGGTGTGCAGGGGTATGGGGGAGGCTGGTGCAAATATCTGCATTCCAAATGGCCCAGGAAAATGTGCTTTTGACATATTATGCAGATGCCAATCATGCTGTTGATTTTAAGTTGCTCATAATCCTGTCTCTTCGGGGAAAGTTAGAACCATCTAATTTTCTCATTCTGATTCAAATGGAATGCCACAGGAATAATACCTAGGCCATGTCAGGACTCAGAAACCAAGTTTCATTTCAAAACTTACATTTTAAATCTGGAAGAGAAAGTTAACCAAATTTGGGAGCCAAGACTATTGTCCCAAGGCCATCTGTCACTCACATTAGAATTTCAGTAGAATCATAGAAAGTGGATTTCTGTAGACTGCGCTGCCTCCTCAATCAATGTACTCATTTAGCTCACACACAAGTTTCTGGACAGCCTCTCCAGTGACTCTTTTATTTTTATTTCTTTTTTGTCTTATGCCCGGGTGACATCAAATTCACCTGAAATGTTCATTCTGGCAAATATGTGTGAAGTGTGAAAATACTCAGCGACCATTAGCACAGAGTTCTCTGCTTTGAAATATATAATTTGAATAAACTAAATTATAACTGATTTTGAAATCTGTGATAATTGGAAGGTAAGTGATTAATCTTAAAAGCAAGAAGTCAAAACCAGCAAGAATTCGGAGCTTAAAACTGGTTAGTGACTCTGAAGCTTATTAAAATCTTATAAAAATTTAAAATATTGAAAACATATTCATTGTGAATAAAATATTCTCTCTAATGCTTAAAATGTGACCCAAATGTAAACTTGTATTTATGTTTTCATTCTTAAAAATAAAGCTTGTGTGTAATTTAAAAAAGAAGAATTACCAAAATCCATTTATGGGGATGGGGAGATAGCTCAGCAGGCTAAGTGACTGCCTGATAAGAATAAGGTCCCAAGTTCAAACTCGGTACCTCAGTCCCTGCTAACTCCAGGTCCCTGGACATGCTGTGCTGTCCACTGAAATTGTGCATGATGGTACAAACCTGTACTTCCAGCACTGGGAAGGCTGAGACAGAAGAATCACTTGAGTCTGAATTGTAGAGCAAGATCCCATACCAAATAAACAAATAAATAAGTAAATACATACTTACCTAGAACTTACGTCATACCCCACTTGCTAGTGTAAGCATTTTTGTTTGGCCACAACTGATCACAGTTTTGTGTAGGGGTTGTCTGATGTCACAAACTTAATTCCTCCTCTGTAGCCACCACTTCCACCCCCACCAGCCCGCCTCAGTTTACTGTTCCAACTTCAGACCCTTTTGGATGACCTGTGTTGTCCCATGACGCTTTATGCTGATTCTTACAAGAGCAATGTTAATTTTTCTTTGCGTTCTAGTGAACCACTAGTTGCAGTATCATTTTAGTAACTGTTTTCTTGCAATCCTCTGCAATTTTGTTCATCTGGTCTTTGCTGTCTGCAATCCCAGATGAAAGCGGATCTTCTGTTGGCAACTGCGGACACCACTGAATCACACGAGGCATCCAACTGACTCTCCATGTCTATAATATGTTATGCATTTTAGTTTAACTCTATTAACTGTTACCTCAATTTGTCATTAAAAACAAAATTGTTTTTAAATTCTCAACTGATATTATCTGTTATACCATACAGAAGAGTGAAATCTTGAAGGAAAATTCTTGGTTTAATGACTTGCAATGTCATAGTTATTAGTAAATATTTGTCATCATTATTCTCAGTTGTAGTTTATCCATTTCTCCTCAAATTCTATTTATGCATAGCTTTATGTTGATTTTCACTTATCACTTTTCTCTACATACAACACATTTTTCTCTAAAATCTAAAATCATGTTATCTTCAGCAAATGAATCTTTTTCTTTTCCTTTTTTTCCTTCGTCTGTGTGTCTGTGTGTCTGTCTGTGTGTCTGTCTGTCTGTCTTAGTTACTCTTTACTCGTTGCTGGGAGAAATACCCGACACCCAAACTGAAGGAAGGAAAGGTTTATTTAGCTCACAGTTAGGGGACGTTTCACCCACATATTCGGTTGGCCCAAAGTTGAGTGGAACAGGACAAAGAGCATCCAGTTCATGGAGGTGGAACAGCAACAAAATGGTGACAGAGGCAGCCAACCAAACAGGGCAGCAGAGCAACAACTGTAGTCTGTCTCTCTGTCTCTATATTCCAGTCAGGTTCTCTGCCTTAGGATATCAGCCCTAGACCACAACCATAGTCCCAGCGGTACTCAGACCGATAATCTCATCAGTTTTTTGTTTGTTTGTTTGTGTGTTTTTTGTTTTTTAACTTATTTATTTTAAATTTAACAAAGGTTATATTACATATTTTCATCATCAGATCAGTTCAGATTAATAGATATAGGTGTATAAGATCGATCAGACAATTAAACATTGACACTTTCAATAAACATTACCCTTTTTTTTTTTAACAGTTGACGCACCATCAGTTTTAAAATACATAATCCCAGGGATCATGGCTGAAGTCTCAAACTCTAGATCAGTACTACATCACATAATCCCAGTGACTCGAGTCAGGTCTCAATCTGTAGAAGTCCTTGCCCCATGATTGCATGAGGCTTTGGAGGAACAACTAAACATAAACCCTAATACTTCCTTACTTTCTTTCTTTCTGTCTTTCTTTCTTTCTTTCTTTCTTTCTTTCTTTCTTTCTTTCTTTCTTTCTTCCTTCCTTCCTTCCTTCCTTTCTCTCTCTCTCTGTCTTTTTAGAGAAAGGGTCTCACTATACAGTTCAGGCTGGCCTTGAGCTCACTTTGTAGCCCAGGCTGGTCTCCAACTCTCAACTCTCTTGCCTCAGCCTCTCTAGTGTTGGGATTACAGATGTGAGCTGACATATGGCCTCTTTATGATTTTTTAAAACTACTACATTGTACATACCACAAATTAACATTATTTTCTTGAATCTTGATATAAACATTGGTGAATCCTATATAATTCTAGAATGGGTTGAAATTTCAGAGCATAGAGTGATAAAAACAGAATATTAAGCAAAGAATATATAGCAGAACAACAATTATTGCTTTTCTATTCTTGTTTTGAAACTCTGTACCATTTCTATTGTTTTATGTTGTTTTGTTTCTTTTTTCTCATTTGACTTTATTTTATTTTTTCTTTCTCCTCTTTAAAAGAAAATAAAAACATTATGTTAGAATTTTCCTCTGAAAAAATTCAAAAAAATGTCATATGAATAATGAATTACATTTTACCTGAATATTGCAAATGACCATGCATAAATACCTGATCTGTGTTGTGACTGGGACATAGGTGTTGTTGGAGGGAATTTTCGGAATAACTTGTGTTGAACTTTCACTTCCAATACTGAAATAATGCCATCAATTATGTTTCTAATGTATTTTAAAACTCATGTAGGAGAGAGTTTAAGTCACATGTAAATTGGCATCTAGAAATACTTTTACTGGGCTGGAGAGACAGCTCAGTGGGATAACTGCTTGCCTGGCAAGCTCAGGGTCCTGAGTTCAATCCCCAGTACCACAAAAAGAAAGAAGGAAAGAAAGAAAGAAAGAACGAAAGAAAGAAAGAAAGAAAGAAAGAAAGAAAATAGAAATACTTTTACTGAACAAAAGACATTTTCTCAATAATGACTAAAATTTCCCTTCACTTTTAACAAGTTTAAGGTGTTTTGTTTTATGAAATCTGAGGCACTGAATGTAGATATTCTCTTTGTATAATGAAACCTAAAACAGTGACTTGATCTTTAGAGGTACAAATGATTTCTCACGTTCTCTAGATGAGTAGAAAGCAACTGGAATATCATACAAATCTTAAGTTATTATTTGCATTCATGTTTTGCATACTTTCTTACAGTTATGTTCGTATTGTTTGGCAATTCTGAAGTTTATCATTTTTACCAAATTCTAATTAGCACTATTTGTATATCAAATCTGGTTACTCAAGAAAAATCAACAATCTTTGGATTAGATTTGTAAAAACTAGTATCTCATAACATTGGTTCAGAGAACTGTACAACACATAAAACTCACAGAGTAAAATTAAAATGTAGTTTATTTTATGTCACCAATTTATCAATAGTGTTAAAATGTGAGGATGTGTTTTGAAGTCACACATTTATGTTACAAAAATTTTGATATTTTTATTGCATTTTTTTGCAATTAGGAATAAGACAGATTTACAAAATTATCACTCTCTTAAGCAAGTGTTAATTATTCTGAAGGGTATAAGGAGAGTAGAAAATGTATGCATACAAATTTTTTTCAAACATTAATATAAATTTTTTTCTACATTAAAGACATAATTTTCATAAGTGAAAATCAGAAAATAAATGATTACTAAATTTTAAATCTTTTCTCTAACAAATAAACAAGAAATTAATTTGTTTTTTTCTATTGTTGTTGTTGTTATTGTATTTTAGGGGAGGGTCTACAGAGTGTTCGGGGTCTCACTACCAGATCCGACTCATCGTGATCCGCCTGCGCCCAGCCTCCCACCAGCTGAGATTACAGGTGCATACCACAATGCCCAGCCTCTATTGCAGTCTCAGTGCAACCCTGAAGCAGAGCCAGCCTGCAGTCACTGGGTGTTGAAAGCCTGAACCCTGTGCCTGGTTGCACGCACTCTAATCCGCTGAGCTTTTTAGCTAGCTTAACAAATAAATTTAATTCAAAAGAAAATTTGACCTAAAGCAAGTAGCGTGTTTATTCCAAAGTAGTTAAACAGATGCTAGAATGCTATAGTTCAAGAAAGAGTATTAAAGAATAGAGCATTCTATATAATTTACACTTACCAGCCTAATGTACTATAAGCAGATCATAAACTCTGATTTATATTAGCATGTATATTGACCATTGCATAAAGATAATGAGATTTGGGATGGATCGTGGTGAGGAAACATATAACAACTTCATGCATGTGCATTCAACCCTAATGTCTCTGTAAACATAAAAAAATTAAAGCCTCTCATATAACATACATGTTTCTGCTGTAGTCGTGCCTATATGCCAATATACAATGGACTATCCCAAATTGCTTCTTCAAAATAAGAAATTAAACATTATGGCTTGAATTGTGTTCTTGATGAAGTAAATTCATCCAAATCTCGAACCCTGTTACATGAGAATATGTTGTTTTTTATAAACAAACCTTTGAAATAATCAGAACTAAGTGAAGACTAAGTATGGCATTGTCCTAAACAACTAGTGCTCATAGTTAAATAAATTTTGCGACATGTGAAGCCAAAGTAGAGTGACGCTGGCCTGGGCCAAGGCAGAGCTGGGGCTATAAGTGTGGAGCAAACAGAGGAGCACTTCTACCCTGGTTTGGGATGGGCTCCATGTCTAGCTAAGTCCTGATTTCAGAAGATTTTAGGTTTCAAAACTGTAAGGAAATGCATGTGTGTTGCTCTGCACCACACCATTGGGTGTTATTTTGGCCATTCTAGGAAATGGGCATGAGAGCTGCTAAGCTATTTTCATTGTACAGTGAATGCAAACATTGTATTTTCATGCACACACTCAGAAGACAAAGTTAAAGACACTTTAGTGACTTTATCATATAAGTGTCTACTTTTATGCTTATAGAAGGAAACTAAAATTTAATTTAAAAATATGTAGTAGTGGAAATTATTCTTTTTTTTTTAATTTATTTATTTTTTTCTTGTTTCAGAACCTTTATTTATTCACTCATTTTTATGGCCGGCTCAGCCCACCCTGAGGGCAGGACTGGCGCAGCATGTGGTGCCGGGGATCAAACCGCTGTCCCTGAAGCCGCTCAAGCTTTCCCAAGCAGGCGCTTTAGACCACTGAGCCATCCCGCCGGGCCCCTGGAAATTATTCTTATTTATTTTTATTTTTTATTTTTTGAGGTACTGGAGATTGAACTCAGGACCCTGTGCTTACCAGGCTAGTGTTTGTTCCACTGAGCTATCTCCCCAGCCCAGAAAAAATGTTTTCTACGCTGAACACTTCCCATAAATATTACTCTGACATTTGAGTGATCAATAAATAAAATAATAAATAAATAAAGTCCAAATTAAGTCAACACTGTGAGAAAACCTAAAGTGTTCACCTCAATTAAGAGTTAGTGCACCTCTTTAAATTTGCATGAATTATTTAACTTTAATATACATTTTTTAATGTATGTGGTAAGGGTCTCACTATGCAGCTAGGACTTACAGTGTTCCTCCTGTCTCAGTGCTGGGATTACACGCGTACAGCACAGGGTCTAAGCAGCTGGCTCAGTGTGCCTGGGAGCAGGGCTAGCACTGCCTGTGGTGCTGGCTATTGATCCCTGGCCCCTGCACTTGCCTAAGCAGGTGCTTAATCCGTTGAGCTGTCCTGCTGATTCTTGCTGTACATTGCAAATGAAAGCTCTTCAAGCACGTGCTGGGAAATTCCAATCCAACCCGTGGAATTTTATTGCAGACATTTTACTAAACATGATGCCAGGATAGAGAAGAATAACTACAGAAAATAGCACTGCACTGATATCTGGAACCCATTTACCAGGAAAACATGAAATAACAAGCAAATATAACAATTTAAGTGCTTAGTTTGGGCAAGCTGTAATAGTGATGAAAATACTCTTCAGTGCTTTATAAAGTAGGCAAAGTAGCCAAAAATATGTATTTTATTTTATTTTATTTTTAATATGTATTTTAAATATGTAAAATAGAACAAATCCTCCAAGACACTTCTGTAGTTGCATCTTTGTAATACTCGAAATTTTAAAATAGGTTAGTCACAGAAACTTGTGAGAAAGCATGGGAAAGCGAGGGCATACTGAGAAAAAGCTATGCGAGGTTACGGTGTGGAAGCACCTGGGCGATTCCTCAGGAAGATTAGAAATCAGGCGATAAAGAGATGACACCTGCCTAGTGCTTAAAGTAAAGAAATTGCTTTTTTTTATTTTAAAGATAATAAAACAACGATGAAAACTACAACTGCAACAAAAGTGTTTTCAATATGTCTGATCAAGTATAGTGAATGTTATTTATAAGTAATATAAATTTTTTATTTTGCAGTATGTGAAGTTGAGGTGTTCTCAAAATATATAGTCTTCCAAAAACGCATGCACCCTTCACGAAAAGAGCAACAGCATACTAAACTGCCTTTATATTTTATGCTACATAGTTAAACTCTTCTGCTGAGTTGTTAAGAGCAAGTTATAGCAAGATCTGTATAAAAAAAAAAAAAAAAACATGCATTTTTTGTATCGCCTAAGGTCAGTCAGATCCCCTCAGGATTTGCTTTGGAACCATGTACAGTGCTTTGTAGAACTGTTGTCAGTGTCATCCATCAGGATGAGTCACGGCCATTGCTTGACAAGTATGCTCCCTGTGAAAGTCCGAGAGAATATTTGTTCTCCCAAGGCGACTCTCCTTAGGCACACTATACATCATCACTCCCTTTCCTCTGTGGCACCATAATCTCCTTGAACAGAAAATTTGGGAAACCACTGGGTTATATGATGTTATACCACAGGTTCTTTTTTATCTGAGTCCTCACTGACCTTGAAGGACTAGAGCCAAAATATTGGCAGTCCTTATAGCCCTTCTATTTTTTCCAATTTTTGGTCTGTACACTTATATCCTTAACTCTCCAGAAGAAAATTTTATTGCTACTATTACGCTATAATGTAGGTACTTGAGCTTAATAATAGTACTGTCTTTCTGAGCGTCAAACATCTTAGGCTTAACTTGGAATTTGTATTACCTATCAATCATTGATATTCTAATAAACGTCTATAGAATGTGATAAAAAGCAGTTACACATTTTTACACTGGAATTTAGAAATCTAAGCACATACAAACCTCCAAAATATTTATCACACTGAGGATAGCAAGGTGTAACACTAAAACTATGCTTGAAATCCCTGTCATTCTTGTCCTTTAGATTTATGCCACTTCTAATGTACTTTCAGAGACTGTTATACTCTCTCTCAAGTAAATGATTGGTTTACAAGAAAACAAAAAGGGAATTAAATGAGAGTAAGAGACTAGGAAAAATACCGAACAATAGCACTGTTAGTATTTTAAAGGGGCAGTTCTACTACAGCAC
The DNA here is from genome assembly GCA_004027025.1 of Myocastor coypus. Classification (NCBI taxonomy): domain Eukaryota; kingdom Metazoa; phylum Chordata; class Mammalia; order Rodentia; family Myocastoridae; genus Myocastor; species Myocastor coypus. The sequence continues at coordinate 10,561 of PVJA010028758.1, read as the reverse complement.
ACACCCACAGGGAGGGAGGACGGTACCCACTGGAGACCGAGGCCGCCCACTTTCCCATTCCAAAGCCCTCAGAAGGAACCAGACCTGCTGACACTTTCTTTGTGGACTTCAAGTCGCATGTCTGAGTCTTCAGAATAGTGATAGAATAAATTTCTGTTTTTCAAGTTAAAAAGTTTTTTTTTTTTTTTTGAGACAGGGTTTTGTTATACAGTTCAGGCTGGCCTTGAGCTCACTTTGGTAGCCCAGGCTGGTCTCGAACTCGCACCGATCCCCCTGCCTCAGCCTCCCAAGTGCTGGGATTACAGGCGTGCACCACCACGCCCGGCTAAGTTAACCAGTTTTAATTAAAAGTAAAACAGAGAAATTGAACCAATTAGTGCATTTAACAACTTTTCATTTTCTTTAAAAGGGATGTTATGTGTCTTGATTTTTCTTTTCTTTGTTTCTTTTTTTTTTTTGCCTGCTCAGCCTGCCTTGAGGACGGGGCCTAGGGATCCAACTGTAGTCCCCTGCTCCTGCCTAAGCGGGCCTAAGCAAACACTTTATCCTGCTGAGCTTTACCACCAGCCCCTGTCACAATATTTTAAAAGATGTTGCCATGTAAATACTTTTCAAATTTAAGCAATATTAAAATATAGGAGAGGCTGTAGAGATAACTCAGTGTGGTACAGTGCTTGCCTGGCAAGTGCAAGATTCTGTGTTTGATTCTCTGTAACCACCCCGCCCCCCAAAATATAGAAGATTAAATGTCAAATTTAAAGATATTTAATTTTAATGCATTGTTGCACCTATAACATAATATTCACATATGGAAAACCAAAACATTACATGTGGCAAACTGTTCTTTACTTCAGTTTTATATTCTGTATACCCACAGACACACACACACACACACACACACACACACACATAAAATATATACCTATCTTTTTAGCTTTATTGCTTAAACACAGGGGGCACAGGGGCTGGATGACACTGGAAACAGCTAGAGCAGTTCTGTGTCAGACACAGTCTCTTCTGAAGAGACATCTCCAACTAAATTTGCATGTTGAAAGCTGGAATAGCACAAAAGTAGAGGTTAGGTATGCATTACCAAAATCCCATGGTAATAGCAGTAGCAATTTGTAATATCAGCAAACAAGCCATTGTCTTTTTTGTACGGACTCAGGATCCTGGAGAAACCCAAACAGCAATTTAGCAGGTCATGTTTTATGCTTGTCTACTCCAGTACTGTACCTGATGCAGGCACTATGGTCATAGAAACCTGGTATGCAGTGTACCAAAATCAGATTAGTTTTAAAAAGAAGTATTAATCAACTATGCTGAATTCTACACATGATACAGTACAGTATTATTTATTTATTTATTTATTTATTTACTTATTTATTTATTTATTTATTTTTGCAGGATCAGGATTGAACTCAGGCCCTTTCACTTGCCAAGTAAGCACTTATTCTACTGAGTTATTTCTCCACCCCTAATTATAGTAAATTCTGAGATAAGCACTGAGAATTCTTACTTGATGGAAATTACTAGTGACCGTGGTTAACTCAGGTAAGTAGAGGATATGTAGAAGAAGGAAGCTTGATCACAGTTGGTTTCAAGAGAGTACAAAGGAAAGAAAAATGGATTTTTAGTAAAACAAGTTCTGAGCAAGTCTTACTCTGAAGGGAAAAAAAAAAAAATTAGTGTAGGAGAAGACCTAGAGTAAAGAAATATGACTAAGACAGGACAACCTGTTATGGTGGGAAATCCAACATGACCAGCAAAGCAAGGATCCTGAAGAGAACAGAGAGGAGTCCTGTGGAGCTAAGGCTTTGGGAAAACCAGGCTGGACTTAGTTACCAATATTGGGTTTCACAGAGGTTGAGATTTTACTAATGGAATTCATTGGGTGAAAGACTCAAGGGGCTTAAGAATGCGTTCTTGAAACATAGAACAAAAGAGAGAGTTAGTGAAAACATGGTACAATTCAAAAATAAACAATATCAAATTTTCTTAAAATGCTTCTATGTAGTGGAATATTTCAGTCATGGTAGAAACAATAAATATGAGAGGGTACAGTATTCATATAGAAATAGACTTGTAAAGCCGGGCGTGGTGGTGCACGCCTGTAATGCCAGCACTCGGGAGGCTGAGGCAGGAGGATTGGTGCGAGTTCAAGACCAGCCTGGGCTACAAAAGTGAGCTCAAGGCGAGCCTGAACTGCATAGCAAGACCCTGTCTCAAAAAGACAAAAAAAAGAACAAAAAGAAAAAAAAGAAATAGACTTATATAGAGGTTTTCTCTAAAGAACTTTAGAGCAAGTAACTCGCCATTAAGTGGTGAATTAAGACCTAATTTAAATTAAAGGGAAAAATACATAAGCATTCTCTTAAAAAAAAAAAAAAAAAAAGAAAGCTTTAAATCTAGTGAATGACTGTAACTGCATTTATTGAAATAAATAAGAAAACCTATTGCAACTCAGCACATATGCTATGATTGAAAAGGAAAGGTTAAGTAAAACTCTTAGTTAACATGAAATAAAGTACAATTCTTTTTTTTTATTTTTTAAAATACTAGGCACCAAGGTCATAGGTCACACTAGGCTATTGAAGAGCAAGGGGAAGCGAGAGCTACAGTTGTCCCAGGAGAGCAGTAAGACATCTGAAGAAGCTGGGCTGTGCTCTAGCAAAGCAGACAGATGGCAGGCATCCTTTATTTCCCTTAAAATATTATGTAGGTGTGTAATGTGTACTAATTGCATTCACTGTCCATGAATCACTGAAATGCTACGTCCTTGTACCTTATGGGAAGAGACCTAGAAGGCAAATCGCTGGCAGGGGGGAGGAAAGCCTGAATGGACTCAGACGAGGACAAAGGCCCTTGTGAGTGCAGGAAAGGATTTCACTGCGGATAAAGAAAATGCACACGGCTGAGGATGAGGACAAAGACCCAGCAGCGCTGGCGAGACGTGGGCGCAGTTCTGTTCTGTGCAAGTCAGCGAAGGTGAACGTGTGCCCTGAGGTTGTGGCTTCCGTATCTCGGGTGTCTGAGTCTGCGAATGCCAAAAGGACACTTCTGAAAGAAGTGCAACTACTTTTGTGTGACGGAAAAATGAAAACCCATAAAATGCCTTTGCATACATGCTTTCTGTGCAGTTGTGACAGATATTTGCACTCTCTTTGAAGGACACGTCCACAAGCACGGTTCCTAGAAATTGTAAGGCTCATGAATTCGTCGCTAGGTAGCCATGAAGTAACCTTCAGATCCCCTCGCCCTGCTGATGAAAGGTAAGGGCCTGTCAGCATGTCCTCCATCCAGCTGCGTGAGGCAGAATTGAAAGCTCCCTAATATGCTGGAAATAGCGGCAGTGTCCTGATTTCACCTGCTGGCAGCCCAAGTCCTTCAGCAGATTGGTGTGTGTCTTCCCTTGGGAAATCACCAGAAGGCAGCTGCCCCCATCAATGCTCCTTTCCTACTCCTCCATCCCCCCTCTATGGCCTGGTGACAGCTCTCCTGAAAGATGCTAATGTAACAGGACTGTTACAGAATTAGAGCCCGGGCACTTTCAGCAAAGTAATATATTCAGTTAGATGTCCTGCCTGCTGCAGTAAAGTAACTCAGAAAAGAAACATGGATGTCACTGGAATCAACTTCAGAATGGACAGGCCAAGGAGCCTCAGGGATACGAAGGGCCAACATGACATGTTGTGGAGAAAGAAATGTGACCAGTGTTTAAATAATTTAATGTATCACGAGTCTAAATATTTATCTAACAATAATAAGGTAGTTATTATATTGGTGATAATCAAATAAGTGCCTTGGGGTTTGAGGAAACACATTGTTTTCAAATCACTTATTAGATATGCCAGGCTATGGGTGCAATATAGGAGCATTAAAATAAATATAGCTTTTAGGATAATGTCTTTAATACCAACTTTGTTTTCAATGACTGAAGAGTGCATATGTTAAATCTTTCTTTCTTGAGCTCACTTTTGTAGCCCAGGCTGGTCTTGAACACGCACTGATCCTCCTGCCTCAGCCTCCCAAGTGCTGGGATTACAGGCGTGCGCCACCACACCCGGCAGTTAAATCTTTCTTGAAGACTATTTTCACCCAAACTAGTGCTCCAATAATGGGTAACACATGCTTGTCACTAATAGGGGGTGGGGGAGGCACCTTAGAACATACCCTATTTTTGTTTTATTTTACATCTGTATTGAAGTCCCAGAAAAAAGCTTCTAAACATTCAGTCCAAATTCATGTATCAGATAGAAAGAGCAAAACTATGTACTTATAGGCACAGGATGAATTATACAAGGGTCCTAAGAAACCTCAAAAGATTTTGGACACTGATAATACCAATATGTAACACTAAAACTATGCTTGGAATGCCTGTCATTCTGGCATTTTAGATGTGTATTGCTTCCGATGGAATTTCAGTTATTGTTATACTCTCTCTCAAATAAATGATTGGTTTACAAGAAAACAAAAAGGATATTAAATGAGAGTAAGAAATTGGAAAAATGCCAAAGAATAGACAGGCTAAAGTTTGGTACATGCTTATATTTCAAAATATTTGTGTACAAATGAGTAACTGCTTTTATCACATTTTATAGGGATTTATTAGGATATCAAAGATGGAAAATACCAATTCCAAGTTAAGTCTAAGATGTTTGATATTCAGAAAGATAATGATATTAAGATCAAACACCTATGCTTTAGAGTAATAGTATCATTAAGTCTTTCTTTTGGATGATTAAGAATATAAGTTTACAGACCAAAAATTAGAGAAAAAGAAAAGCTACAAGGATAGCCAATATTCTTGACCCTATTTCTTCAAGGTCAGTGAGGACTCAAGACAGAATAGAACCTGTGCTGTAACATCCTATAACTCAGTGGTTTCCCAAAGTCTCTGTTCAAGATTAAAGGACCACAGAAGAAAGGCTGGAAGGTAAATAGTGTGCCTAAGGAGAGTCACCTAGAGAGAAAACATTCTCTTGGGCTTTCACAGAGAGCACACTCGTTAAGCAATGGCTGTGACTCATCAAGACAGCTGAAAGTGACAACAGTTTTACAAAACACTGTACATGGCTCCAAAGTAAATCCTGAGGGGATTTGACTGGACTTCGGAGATACAAAAGCTACACATTTTGTTATACAGGTCTTGTTTTAACTTGCCCTTGACCATGCAGCAGAAAAGTATAAACACGACACATAAAACGTAGAAGTAGTTTAGTATGCCGAGCTTACAACATCGCTGGTTTTGCCACTAACTCACTGCAATTATAAAACATTTAACTATAACTACCTTCTCTCAGATTAAAGAGAAGAAATCTATTATACTAATAAACATTAGAAAATTTATCATGTCTTCACCCTGTGCTCTGTATAACTACAATGAGCACAACAATATGCATTGTATCAATTATTGAGAATGTACTACTGACATGTTTTGAAATTGTCACATTGTAATTTCTTATTAAAATTAATTTTAGGGGCCTGGCAGGATGGCTCAGTGGTCTAAAGCACCTGCTTGGGAAAGCTTGGGCGGCTTCAGGGACCACAGTTCGATCCTCGGCACCACATGCTGTGCCAGCCCTGCCCTCAGGGCGGGCTGAGCCGGCCATAAAAATGAGTGAATAAACAAAGGTTCTGAAACAAGAATAAAAAATAAAATAAATAAAAATTCTTAAAAAAAATAAAAATAAAATTAATTTTAAAAATTCATATATCAGAAACTAAAATTCTAACTCCTTAAAAGGTCTCTGCCTAAAAATATTTCCTAATTTTTCCATGAAAGTAAACAAAACAGGCTGAAAGTCCTGCAGGTTTGAAAACATTTTGGTCTCGTGCATTCCATGTGCTGCAGTATTTGGACAACTGTGTTAAATGTTCTCCATGTATCCTTTCTTTCATCAGCCTCTTAGCAGTTAATATAGAATTAAACCAATGCCAATAGAAGACAAAAGCCTCAACAATACATACTTTATACATTTATATGTAAATACATATAATTTAAATTTATAATATATTTTATGTTTATAATATAAATATATTTAAAATAAAAATGTTACATAATATTAAAGCAAAACCATCTCAATGCAAGCATTTCCAGGCCTGTGTGCACCAGCTGTGTTCTTATAGAATTAAATTAAATGGTGAAGCGCGGTCCTGAGCTAGCAGAGGCTGAGGGACCAGTCTTGTTGCTTGACAGATGGGGAGTCTTGTTGCTTGACAGTGCAAGTGGAAGTTTCTAGTCATGTTCTACCAGGAAGAGGGAAGGCAATGCCAGTGGGGAGAACAGGGAGCATGCCGCACGTTGTGGGGACCAAAGAGGCATGACAAGGGCAGCCTGAGGACTTCCAGTTTGGTGGAGTCTATCAGGAAACAGTGAAATAACTAGTGAGCTTGCCTCATCTGAACTTCATTTGACAAATTTCCCACCAAGATCCCTTCTGCTTACACTTCCACACAGACTGAAGTAAATCTTTCCACCCATGTAATGTTCAATAGTCAGGAGGTGGCAATGCATACAATTTTGGTATAATAGGTTATCTTCGGTGCCATGTTATCTGTGTCAGAAATATGCAAGCTCTGAATTTCTAAATAAAAGGGCAAACCATGAGCGAAGACAAATAATAAAGAAAACAAAGCAACATTATAAGACTTCTGTAAGACTGCCTGAAAGATTTCTCTTTTAAATTAATTTTATTTTAGTATTAATTTTTATATATTTAATACAGGTTCTACAGGGTCTCATCATACAGATCGGACTTGTACTGATCCTCCCGTTTTCAGCCTCCCAAGCTCTGGGCTTACCAGCACATGCCACCAAGTCCAGTGTCATTCATTGTCTCAGTACCCCCCTGGGACAAGGCCAGCACTGTTTGCAGGGGATCGAACTCCTGTCCCTACATTTGCCTAAGAAGACGCTTTTCTGGCCAGATAGGAAAGATTTATTTAGCAAGAATTTTGCTACACTTTGCCCAGTTGTTTAATTTTTGTTCAAATACTTGATTTTTAAATTTCCTTTAAAATAATTAAGTGCCCTTATTGTGTGTAAAAAAACATTGTTGATACAGAAAACAAATACAGCGATATGACATTTTTTAAGAAATTGTTTTTCTTGAAGGCCCATGCTTTATTCCTGCTCTAATTTCTTCTTTTCTTTTTGCTTCTTTTTATATTTTAGGGAAGGGTCTACAGGGTGTTCAGGGCCTCACTACTAGATCAGACTTGTAGTGATCCACCTGTTTACAACCTCCCAAGAGCTGGCACCACCCCACCACGCCCAGGCTCAGTTGTCATCGCAGTGTGCCCCAGGTGGGGGTCTGGCATGGCAGATACAGGGATCAAATCCTTGGTGATTTAATCTGCAGAAATCTTTGGCTGAACCTTAACAGAAATGATTTGATGTCTTCTTCTACTGTTTGTTTGTTTGTGTATCTATTTATTTATTGCAGGACCAGGATTCGAACTCATGACCTTGCACTTGACAGACGTTAACAGATATGATTTGATGTCCTCTTCTATTATTTATTTATTTATTTATTTATTCATTCATTCATTCATTCATTCATTCATTCATTTATTGCAGTGCCAGGATTCAAACTCATGACGTTGCTCTTGCCAGGCAGGCACTTGTGCCACAGAGCTATCTCCCCAGCCCCTATGTCCTCTTCTATTGTGAACCAATATTTGGAAAAATTACATACATGACCTGCAAAAGTAAGAACAAAAAAAATCCAAAGAGAGTTTTGCAAATGTTGATAAAGTTTAAGATGGTATTATTTTAGACATCACCCCTTTGAAGTTAATATATATACCATCAAGCCAGCAGAAGAATGAACTTTGACAACACAGTTTTTTTATATGAGTATCCTTGTATTTCAAAACCAAATTAATTTAGCTGAAAAAAGTAAGTTCTGTGTAGTGTGCAGATATTAAACTTGTGCTTGATTGACTTCCTAGAAAATTTTGACATAAGCTTGGTTATATGTAACAACTTTTTAACTATTACTTTTATGACAACTGCATAAAGAGTTTGCACTTGTAATAAAATTCTGGGTCCAAATAGTGATTTGTAGCACAAAATGAAAGCTAAATTTTGAAGACTTTAAAAGAAAATAATGGGCTGGCCAAATAGCTCAGTGCAATAAGGCAACTGTAAGCAGGCACAGTGGCTGGGGTTCAATCCTGGGGCCTGCTGTGCTGGCCCCACCCCGGGGTGTAGTGAAAACGGAATTGAGCCTGGGAATGGTGGTGTATGCCTGCAATCCCAGTTCTTAAGAGGCTGTAAACAGGTGGGTCACTAGGAGTCTAATCTAATAGTGAGACCGTGTGTACACTATGGACCCTTGACTAAGGAAACAAAAAGGAACTATCCATTTAAAATTTTTCAATAGTAATATTTTCACAGTAATCTATTGTATGTGAATACTACATTTTCTTTTCACATTAACAATATAGAAAGCTTTCTTTTCTCATAGTCTCACTAGCATTTGTTATTTTTCATGGCTTGACAGCCATGTTTTGTGGGACGAGATGGAGAATTAATTAGAGCTGTTTTAATTTGAACTTTCCTAATGGCCAGCAATGGTGAGCATTTTCCATTCTTCTTTTGGTCATTTGTTTTCTTCTGTGAATTGTTTCTTCATTCATTTCCCCATTTTTGATTGGTACTAATAAAAGATATGAATAAAATATTAACATTGCTGAGATGTCAGTTAGATATTATAATTTTATTAAATTGATAAAATTTTCGATAGAGTCAGAACAAATATCTATGATTTTGGGTCCATACCCACATTTAATATATACATAAACTAACATTAATAATTAATTTGTAATGCAATACTTGTAATTTTTATTATATATAATATTTAGTGTTTATTGACTTATATCATAATACATGATCTATTTTATCATTTAAGAAATGTTGATGTAAAATATGCCTGTCTGTATAGCATTAGTTTGAAGAATCATGTGATTTGCACATTTTAGCTACATTTTGCCATTACTGCATATTTCAACATTAAAGAACTCAAGGGCCAGCCAAATAGCTCACTGGGTTAAAACACCTGCAAGTATGCACAAGGGTCAGGGGTTCAGTCACTGGCCTGCTGTGCTGGCCCCATTCCCAGGGCCTGCTGAGATGGCGATGGAAACTGGGCCTGGTGCCATGTGCCTATAATCCCAGTTCTTAGTAGTCTGTAAATAAGCAGATCACTATGAGTGGGATATAGTGGTGAGAACCTGAACATCCTGTAGATCCTTCCTTAAAATACAAAAAAAAAGACAAAAAATCATAGTTATGAAGAATATTTAGTTTTCCATATAATCATGTATATTGTGCATATTCTGAACATATATGTAAAACTGATCTGGATAACAATTGATTGTGGTGTTCAAATAGCAGTGGAAGTATGGGAACATTATTTGAATATGCTGATAAACAATAGCTTAAAATCTAATTTATTATCTATCTATCTATCTATCTATCTATCTATCTATCTATCTATCTTGTAATTTAGGGAATGGTCTATGGGGTGTTTAGGGTCCCACTAGTAGATTGTACTCATAGTGATTCCCCTGTTTACAGCTTCCCAAGAGCCTGGACTACAGGTGTGTGCTATCATGCCCAGTCTCAATTGCTGTCTCAGAGTGCCCCAGGGGAGGCCTAGCATGGCTGTCCAGGGCATTAAACCCCCAGTCCCTGTACCTGCTTACAGGTGCTTTAATCTGCTGAGCTATTTGGCTGGCCCTTAAAATCTAATTTTAGATCTAGAAGTATCTCATCAGTACTTAGAAGAAACAATACTGGGCTACAAAACTTGTGATTATAATGTGCTTTCACTCATTCATTAAGCAAATATTCATCACATTCTTCCATGGTCCCAATTATTGGCTACATTCAATGTTCCATAAGGTATAATGTCATTCCACAGAAATGGATTATTTAATTAAGGATTCACTCAAATGTTAATGTCTAATACACTTTTACAACTATATCAAAAGGCAGTGTGAAGCAGAACTTAATTTCTCCTGAGTGTAAGGCATTTCAAATACTGGGAATACCTAATTTCAATACAGACAGATGCAAAACTCATGCAAGAGGCTAAGGAGTTAGCTGTCCCCGAGGAGAAAGGACAGTGGATGACACTGCCAGGAAAGCCGGATGAAGAAAGTGTTTCAATTAGATGATAAAGTGTAAAGTTACAAAGTTAAGGCAAATATTTTAAAAATATGCATTCATATTAAATTCAGCAATAATAAGGAATGACTATGTTATTAAAATATTTGTAGCAGATGAAAAAGACAGAGCTCCCTGGCTGTAGACTGATAAAAGACAAAGAAATACAAAAATAAAGGCAAAGAATAATTTCATAAAGAGTGTTCACATGAAATACAGGAGTAAGTCCTAGTTAGAGTTGGATGTGAACATAAAGAAAGGATGCTCAGGTCAGCGATGCTCCAACTGGTGGAGGGGAGGAGTCAAATGAACAAATGCAGAGAAAAAGAGATGGCATTCCTAAAAGGAATATATATATATATATATATATATATATATATATAT